>CM071869.1:39304038-39330938 GCA_036759665.1 Gynandropsis gynandra
CACCCATTTCAAATCAATAAACTATTTTGTGACTCGAAAGCTTGCAAAACTCTAGAAATCGAACTACTTACACTTATTGACGCCATTGAAGATTGACTCTGCTCTCTTCGTGCTCTCTTCGGCAGTTTCCTTCTCGACAAGTTCAAATCGTTCGCCAACTTCAAATCGTTCCCTCTCAAGTTCGAAATCACTTATTTCTTTCTTGCTATCAACTTTTAAACAGGTTTCACGGCGAAAAACTGTTCGGCTTTCTCGTTTTCGGCAGTTTTTCACGTCGAAAAACTGTCGAACTTCCATTTTTCCACGTTCGAACGTTAAGGGCAAATTTGTCTTTTCTTCAGTTTTTATTTTTCGGATTTAATAATTATTTTGGGGAAGGGTATTTTTGAAGTGATTTAGCCCTATGAGGGTATTTCTGATATTCCGCCTCATGAGGACGTCTGCTATTTGATTTTGTGTTTAAACATGGAGCGTCTTCAAGAAACAGAATTGTAGTTTTTTTCGGACTACGTGGTAGTAAATTTCAAAATGTTTCGTTCTTTCGTGATAGGAAATATTACTTGTGATGTGTAAGGATGATGTTATGTAGGCCATAATATATTTTTGGGTAATCTTATATATGTGGACCAATACATGAATAATTATAGAATAAGTGTTGTCATTCAATTTAGTCTAAATTAAATGTAATCAAATTTGAGTTTAATTAATTGGACTTCAGTATTGAAATGGATGTGAAGGATTATATGAGTAAAAACCTTTCGTAGTATAATTTATATTTTATGATGTATGAAATTAAATGATACAATTGAAAACCGAATAATTAACCGGTTATCTCTCGATTTATGGTCATTGGTTCACGTGTATATATAAATGTGATTTTTTATGGAAGGATTTCATCTGTTACAGACACGTATAAAAATTTCAAAAAATCTCATTTTCTTCATAGATCCCATCCGTGTGAAGTTTTTTTGTGATTAGACGTAGAACCAAAAGATCAATTTTGGTGCATTACGTATATACAAATACTGTATCACAATCTTCTACTTGCTTTTATGCAATTTACAATATAATTTTACGATTGAATTCATATTAGGAACAAAAGGATTTCTTTTAATTGGTTTTGAGCTCAATCAATTGTATTTACGTCAAATTTGGTACGATCGATCGTGTTTAAAGTCGAATTTCTATATAAATTGCTGATAAATTTAACAATTTTACATAAATTTAAGTTGAATTTCTAAAAGCAATGAAGAATATGAATTTAATTTTTAAATGGTGGTCGAAGATTTTTTAATTAAAAAAAATCGCACTAGGTATAAAAATTGGTTTTTTAAACCGTTCAAAAGTTCCGAAAGATAAAATTGTTTTTATTTTATTTTTTTGGCTTAGTCTATCTTTAAATAAAAAAAGAGAAGTTAAATATGCAGTGGTCATGTTCAAATTTAGGGGTGCCCAATCTGGATTTTGGTTCGAGTTTTTTGGGTTTTGGTTCGAGTTTGGGTTCCTCGGGATTTTGAAAACTAGACCTTAATTGAATCCAAATATTTTTAGGACTGGATTCCTCGGGTTTCGATTCGGGTTATTCAGATTCTGAGGCATTGGACCCGAAATAATCCAAATTACATTTGGATAATTTGGGTTATCAAGGTTATCGAGTTAATTAGGATTCATGTTATTTGAATTCTTCGGGTTAATTGAGTTTTGAGTCGATGACATATTGTAGCTTTTCGCTTTTTAGTCATGTTTTTATTTTCAATCAATCGGTGATCTTTTCTTTTATTTTTTCCGTTTTGGAAATTATTTAGTGGATTGCTCCGACCTCGTCCTACCATATCCATTTCCACGACCGCGACCGCGACCACGCCCACGACCTCGACCACGTATATATCCACGTCAACGGCCATGCCAATGGTTATAATTTGACAAAGTCACATTCGTTTCATAGAATGGTGCAGAACTAGTGGGGCGAGCATGATGATTTTTCATTAATAGCTCGCTCTGTTGTTCTGCAACGAGGAGAAGCTATAACAATTCTCGATAGGTCTTAAAATCCTTTGTGCGATATTGTTGTTGTAAAATTACATTATCAGCATGGAATCAATAATGTTTTCTCTAACTTATCATAATCACTTATCTTTTTGTCCACATAATTCCATCATGAAGATTATTTCGAACATCCCAGAATGATATTCGTCCATGGATTTGTAATCCTATAATCTCAAATTCAACCAATCATTTTTGCCTTTGGGAGGATCACATATTTTTTTGTGATCAAATCGATCTTTAAGAGATTTCCATAAATCTGGGGGATCTTCTTTTGTTCGATACTCATTTTTTAACCCATCGACAATATGATGGCATAAAAATATCATAGCTTTTGTTTTTTTCTCTTCTAAGGAATTATTATCTTTATCGATCGTGGCAATGAACTTTTTGCCTTTTAGATGCATTTTAGCATCAGATGTCCATGTTATATAGTTTTTTCTAGAGGCATCTAGTACCTTGATTTTGAGATTCACCAAATTCGACATGAAGATCTGTTATGATTGAAGAAAAATAAACAAATATAAGTTATGATATTGAAACAAAATTAAATAAATTATTATATAACAATTAATGTGTTAGGTCCGTTATATTTATAGGTAATTCATTTTTAGATTTATTTAACTCATTAACAATTAAATAATAAAAATATAATTTAAATAAATTATGAAGTGATTTTTTCATTCTCCACATAAATAAAATAAATAACAAAATAAATAGGGAATATAGCATAAAAAATATCCAACTATTTTATTTTAACCTATAAAATATGAATTATTATCTTCAACCTAAAAAACCCAAATTTATTTTTTTTGCCGTAAAAACACTAACTTTAGGAATATAGTGTAGAAAATACCACACTTTTTAATTTTTACCTATAAAACATGAATTATAACTTTTAACCTAAAAATTTTAAATTTTTAAGCTTTGTCTAAAAAAACACAAGCTTATCAAATGAATCATATTCATACACAAACACTAACTCTTGGTAAACTTCCTATAGTGTTTACGATGTAGAATTATTTTTCAATAGAGTTTCAACCGATTTCAAAATAAAATCCGAATTTCACCCGATTTCAACCCGAAATCCAAATTCAACAAAAAAAAACCCGAATTTCAATCCAATTCTCATCGAAAATTCGAATTCCATCCAATTTTAGAAATAATTTTAGTCCAATTCAATTTTAGTAAGAAATCCAAATTCGTACCAATTTCAACCAGAAATTTGAATTCAACCCAATTTTAACATGATTTCAACCGAAAATCAGAATTTCACCAAATTTTAACAAGAATTTCAACCCAATTTTAACCCGAAATCTGAATTCAACCCAATTTAAACCGAAAATTCAAATTCCAACAAATTTTAGTAAGTATTTCAATAACATTTCAACCTGAAATCCAAATTCAATCGGATTTTCGATTGAAATCGGATTGAAATTAGGTTAACTAAAATTTCGAGTTGAAATTGAGTCGAATTTGGATTTTTTTTTGTTGAAATGCTTATTAAAATTGGATGTGATTTAGATATTCGGTTGAAATTAGGTTGAAATTGGATTTTGAGTTGAAATTGGGTTGAAATTTTTATTCAAATTGGGTGAAATTTGGATTTTCGGTTGCAATCGGTTTGAAATTGAGTTGAGTTCAAATTTGGATTTTTTTAATTGAGATTCGAATTGAAATCGGGTTGAAATTGGATTTATCAAAAGTTAATGTTTGTGTATGGATATGATTAATTTGATAAGTTTGTATTTTTTAGACAACACTAAATTTAAAGAGTTAAAATATGATTTAGTGTTTGTGTTTGTGTATGGATATGATTCATTTGATAAGTTTGTGTTTTTTAGACAAAACTTAAAAATTCAAAATTTTTAGGTGAAAAATAATAATTTGTGTTTTATAGGCAAAAATTAAAAGGCTTGGTATTTTCTACACTATATTCATAAAGTTGGTGTTTTTAAGGAAAAAAAATAAGTTTAGATTTTTTTAGATTGAAGATAATAATAATGTTTTATAGGCTAAAATAAAATAGTTAGATATTTTTTATACTATATTCCCAAATAAATATAACATAAAAAAATGGTGGTTTAGCCATACTTATAACAATAATACAATAAAAAAATAAGATAAATAAATAATGAGCTAGATTTTTTCATCTTTTACATAAATAAAATAAGTAATAAAATAAAATATAACGTAAAAAATGGTGGCTTAACCATATTTATAACAATAATAAAATAATAAAAAATATAAGTTAAATAAATAATGGGGTTGATTTTTGCATCATCCACATAAATAAAATAAGTAACAAAAATAAATATAAAAAAATAAGTTAAATAAATAATGTGGTAGATTTTTGCATCCTTCATATAAATAAAATAAGTAACAAAAATAAAATATAACGTAAAAAAATGGTGGCTAAACCATCTTTATAACAATAATAAACAACAAATAAATATTTATAAATATTAATATTATTGATTGTTGGTTGAGCCCGCAGAATCATTTAATATAATATATTATATCTGAGATTTAGTACGCGATGTCTTTATATGATATATATATATATATTATGATCGAGATATATATTCTACGATATCTATATATTTTTTTTACTTGAAATCGAATCCAAATCAAAACCAAATCGATTGGAAATCGAGATCGTAAAAAATTGAAAATAATACATGTAACGTATAATATTGTATTTTTTCTTTTTAATTAACTAGAACGATCGTATTAATAACGTGTTAAAAATTAAATATAGATCAATGAATATATATATACATTGTATATGTATATGTGACCGAACGAACTCAGATTTCAAAAGTAAAGAACGTATTTCATTGAATTACCAATCTTGAATACAAAAAAATCTGAAAAATAAAGAAGATGACCAGCTTTATAGAGCTGATCAAGGACAAAGAAGTCCATCTACAATCTTGTGAAAAACAAACTAACATTCTGTTTGTTTGTTATTCACATGTGAGAACATCAAACCGATTATGCAATCCTAAGTGAATACCTCCTTGACTATTCTTAGATCTTGAAACGTGTGAAGAAGACAATGATGGACCTAAAAGAGCTGAAACACTTGTTGTTGTTGAAGAAGATGATGACTTCGTTTTTGTCTCAGAAAACAGAGTCTTCTGCACATTGTTTTGAAGACCATCCACAACAATTGCAGAGTGACATGAAAGAGCATTAATATCCTCCCTCAAACTGGTGTTGGGAGGAAAGCCTAAACCCAGTTTGCTCTGTAAATAAACAAACAATCCATAAGGCAAGGATTTTGTAAGAATATCAGCCACTTGATCTTGTGCTGAAATATGCTTAGTCACAATAGATCCAAGAGGAACTTTCTCTCGTATAAAATGGTAATCCAATTCTATATGCTTTGAACGAGAATGTAGAACTCGATTTATGGTAAGGTAAACTGCAGAGAGATTGTCACAATGCAATGTTGTTGGTTGTTCTAGAACAATCCCAATATCTCGAAGAATACACGATAACCACGTTAATTTAGCGGCTAGTGATGCCATTGCTCGATATTCTGCCTCTGTTAGAAGATCGAGAGACAGTTGGTTGGCGTTTTGCTGACCATGAAACAATGTTGCTTCCAAGAAATGTGCAATAACCAGTTGTGGATCGCCTTGTATCCTTATAACCCGCCCAATCACTGCCACTAAAGGCGTGAAGATGTAACTGGCTATTCTTATGAATATGCAGGCCAAGATTGAGTGTACCTTTCAGATATCGAAGAATATGCGTAAGGAGTTTAAAATCAGAAAACATAGGATCATGCATCCTTTGGCATGCCACATTTACTGCATAACTAAGATCAGGTCTTGTTAGCGTTAGATATTGTAAGGCTCCAACAATACTACGAAGTAATGTAGGATCAGTAAATTTTGAACCCTCTGAAGCTGTTCTATTCATTTTTAAGGGCAGTGGAGTGCTCAGTGGTTTGCAGTCTTCCATACTTGATCTATGAAGGTCTTTGGTATATTTTTCTTGAGATAAAAACATACCAGAGGAATGAAACTGAGCTTGAATTCCCAAGAAGAAATGTAGAGGTCCCAAATCTTTCATAGAGAATTTGGCACTTAAGGCTTGAATGATTTTAGTAAGCAAGGTAGATGAGCTCCCTGTGAGCAAGATATCATCAACATAGAGCAAGAGTAAGAGTAGATCTTCATCCTGTCGATAAACAAACAATGATGGATCAGCAACACTGCAGACAAAACCAAATTCCAGGAGATACACACTAAACTTGTCAAACCATGCTCGAGGAGCCTGTTTCAGACCATAGAGAGCCTTTTTCAGAAGACAGACGTGTGTGGGAAAGTTGTTGTCAACAAAACCTTGTGGTTGAACCATAAACACCTACTCTTGTAGATCACCATGAAGGAAAGCATTACTTACATCCAGTTGTCTAATATTCCAACCTTTAACAATGGCTATTGTTAGCACAATCCTTATTGTTGCAGATTTGATAACAGGGCTGTAGGTTTTAGTAAAGTCCACCCCTTCTTCCTGGTGAAACCTTTTTGCAACAAGCCGAGCTTTTAACTTTTCCAGTGTACTATTTTTGTGAAGAGCTATCATTTCTGCTTCCACAGCAGCTTTCCATCTAGGGTGTTTTAAAGCTATAGAAGCTGATCTTGGTTCATCTGGGACTGCAGTTGGAACATGAAGTGAGTACTTAGGACTTGGTTTGAAAAATTCCAATCTTGGATCGTGTGATCATGGGATGAGAGGATTAAAGATATTATGTTGTGTTCATTGCTGAAAAATGTTGATTTAATTCAGCAGCTGAATTCTGAGAAGAACCATCAGTAGTTCTTGAAATTAGGGGTGGGTGATTCGGGTTTCGGGACGGGTTCCTTGGGTTCGGGTTCGTCGGGTTTTAAAAAATTGAACCCAAAAAAACCCATTTGGTTTTCGGGACGGGTTTCTCGGGTTCCGGATTGGGTTCGGATTGTTCGGGTTTTGAAACATTGAACCCAAAAAAACACAAATTGTATTTGGGTTCATTCGGGTTCTCGGGTTCTTCGGGTTCTTGGGTTATTTAAATACGGGTAATTCGGGTTTAAATGGGTATTCCGGGTTTTAAACGGGTAAATCGGGTTTTAAACGGGTAATTCGGGTTTAAACGGGTAATTCTGGTTTCAAATTTAACATACAAAAAACTAGTTTAGAAGGGTTATGGTTTTTTTTTTCGGGTTCCTCGGGTTCTCCCGAACTCAACCCGGACCGACCAAACCCATTTGGGTTTTAGATTTTGCACCCATATGGGTTTTCTACAAATTCCGTTTATCTCACGGGTTGGGTCGGTCCGGGTAACCCGAAACGTCCACCCCAACTTGAAATTGTATTGTCAGTGAATGTTGAGTTTGTACAATCAACAGGAGAGTGAAATATTGAAGGAGGCATCTGATATGAGGGTGAGACTGAAGTAGAAGGTAAAGACACCTTGTTGTGTGACTTTTGCCAAGATTGCAGCTAAGGAGTCTGATACAGAGGAACCAATTGACTGTAATTGTCATAGAAAGGGAAACAAGATTCATCAAATACGGCATGCCGAGTAATATAAACTCTTCATGTAGGAGGGTAAAGACATCTATATCCCTTATAGTTGGCGTTAAAACAAAAAAATACACATTTTAAAGATCGAGGTTCAAGTTTATGCTCAGTGTATGGTCGTAGGTAAGGATAACAAGCACATCCAAAAACTCTGAGTGCTGAGTATTCTGGAGCATATCCATTAAGGACTGAAAAAGGGCTTTTGTTCTGCAGAACTTCAGTAGGAAGCAAATTTATTAGAAAATTTGCTGTAACAATAACTTCTACCCAATAGCACAAAGGTATCCGAGACTGAAAAATAATTGCTAACCCAAGTTCAATAATGTGTCGATGTTTCCTTTCAGCCAAACCATTTTGTTGTGGCGTGTAGGGGCATGATATAAGCTGTTGTATACCACAATTTGTTAGATGTTGCAGAAAAGCAGAACTAGCAAACTCCCCACCACCATCGCATTGGAAGGATCTGATTTTTTTGCTATATTGAGTTTCAACAAGCTTCTGAAAAGTTATGAAGATTGTAAAGAACTCAAATTTCCATTTGAGTGGATAGATCCAAGAGAACCGAGAAAAATTATCCACAAACACCACGTAATTCTTAAACCCTTGATTGGATGTAACATGGGCTTGTCCCTAAATATCACAATGTATTCTCTCTAAAGGTTCTTTAGCATGGAAAGAAGAAGAACTGAATGAAAGTTATGTACTTTTGCTCATTTGACAAGGTTCACAAACATTGCTACTATAACTGTTCTTATTTATGTTTATCAATTTCTCTTGCTTGAGTTGCTGCAAAATCTGCTGATGTGGATGCCCCAAACGTTGGTGCCAAATGGATTCCGAAGTTGTTCTTTGTCTTGTTGAATAGAAAGCTTGAGGATGCAGAAATTCCAGACAATAGATACCATCATTCTTGATCCCCTTTGCTAACACTGTCTGTATGATTAAGTCCTTGACACATACACCAGCAGAATCAAAGATAACACAACATGGAAAGTCTGAAGTTAACTGTGAAACAAACAGTAAGGATTTCTAGATTGAAGGAACAACCAACACATCATTTAGCTTTAGAGTACTTGTCATAGTGGGAAGATTCGTGGAACCAACATGAGTGATAGGTAGGTGAGAACCATCTCCAACCATGACTGATTCTGAGCCTGTATATGGGTTAACAGATGTAAGGTGTTGTATTGAGTTTTTCATGTGAGCTGATGCTCCTGAATCTGGGTACCATTCAGCTCCTGAGGGAGTTGAAATGTGAAGTGCTTGCAATGCCTGTGGTATATCAGAGGATTGATAAGAATTGTCAAAATGATTCCAACATTTCAAAGCAGTATAACCAATTCTTCCACATATTTGACAGATTGGTCGAGAGCTATCTGCACCAGTTGAATGATACTGTGATCCTGAATTTCCAGTGAATTGACTATAAGGTCCAGAGGACTGTACTTGCTAATGAAAGCCACTGTCTCTTGAAGAGAATGCACCACATCCTCTTGAGTAACCAAATCCACGACCTCCTCTGAAACCTCTTCCTCGTCCATTGAAGTTTGTGTATCCTGAATTATTCTATTGTGCTTGGAACGCCTTATGAGGATTTACTTCAGAAGTATGATAAGATCTTATGGTATGTGAGATGCTTAAAAGTTGAAAAACCACATCATCATAAGTAGGAATAGGTGGTTTATGCATCGATGTATGTATGACAGTAGAGAATGCTTCATACTCGTGCCCCAAACCTTTCAGCAACTGAAAAATCTTCATGGGTTCTGATATAGGCTTGCCAATGGAACTGAGATTATCACGAAGTGATTTAAAATCTTTCAAATAATCTTGTACAGAACGACCACCTTTGTTCAAAGATTGCAGTGAAGCAAGAAGATCAAATTCACGAGAAACAGATTTTTCATTAAAACTTTTAGCAAGAGAGGTTCAAACATCAAATGTTGATTCTAAACCAATGACATATCCAACAACATCTTCTGAGAGAGTTCCGCAGATCATAGATTTTACTAACTGATCCGCTTGATACCAAGAATCAAATGCAGGATTGATTTATGCGTCACCTGTTTTTGTGGTGATTGTGGCATCTGGTGAAGGAGAAAACCCATTAACAAACCCAAGTAATTTCTGACTGTTCAACAATGATTCAACTTGTGTCTTCCAGAGGAGGTAGTTTGCATCTGTAAGTTTGATGGTGACGAAATTTGAAATGTTTATATGAATAGGAAAAGGGAAGACAAGATTTTGGGACTCCATGGCCCTGATACCATGTGACCGAACGAACTCAGATTTCAAAAGTAAAGAACGTATTTCATTGAATTACCAATCTTGAATACAAAAGATCTGAAAAATAAAGACGATGACCAGCTTTATAGAGCTGATCAAGGACAAAGAAGTCCAGCTACGATCTTGTTAAAAACAAACTAACATTCTGTTAGTTTGTTATTCACATGTGAGAATATCAAACCGATTATGTAATCCTAAGTGAAAAACTCCTTGATTGTTCTTGGATCTTGAAACGTGTGAAGAAAATAATAATGGAGTTAAAAGAGCTGAACCACTTGTTGTTGTTGAAAAAGATGATGATTTTATTTTTGTCTCAGAAAACAGAATCTTCTGCACATTATTTTGAAGACCATCCATATTAAGGCAGAGTGATATGAATGACATGAAAGAACATTAATAGTATATATATTTATATATAATATTATTAATAATAAGAATAATATATATAAGAAATAAATAGTGTATATATAACTCAGATATTTATTTATAAATATTAAAGTAAATAATAAAATAAAAATACAAAATTTCAAAATAAATTGAAAAGATAGAGTGAAGAGGGAATTTTGTTTTTATAAAGAAATTTTTATAATTTTATTGTTTTTACAAAATAGAAAATAAATATCTATTTATTGATAAAAATTATCTATTTACAAAAATAAAAAATAATATAATTTAGTCACCAATTTAGATATTGATATTTTAACGGTTTGATATTTTTTTTAAGAATTGAAAACGCAAACGCAGCTATCAAAACCGCGTTTTGTGTTATCAAACACGACATAGTAATTCTCTCCAGCTCGTGGCGGTAGGCAGCAGGAGCATCGGGAAAGTTGTGACCTTTTTGTTTCTTATGCTGAGAATCTTATTGGAAAAACAAATAAAATTGGCGTCTTTAACCCAAAAACCATCATTTTCTGTATGGTGTTAAGGTGATATGGCTTCGACCCTTTTCCACAGAACGTTCTTGGCTGCTGGTCACCGCTTGATTTCTCCCTCTATCTCTTCCCTTCTTCCGCAGAGGACCCTTAGTTTCGCTTTCATTCTGAGTGTAAGTTTGTAATCGATTCTATTTCGATGATATCTCAATTGGGTTTTGGTTTGATCGCTGTTTTGTTTATGGGTTCTCTTCGATTCAATTTCGATTTTGCACGAATGGGTTTTCGAGCTTAAAAAGGGTCTAAGCTTGGGAATCTTGCTTTTGAGCTGTTGATAACTGATGAATGATGACTGCAATTGGGTTTAATCCTCTTCATATCATCTTGTCCAAGTTTGGACTAAATCATTTGAATTTCGGTCGAAAATTATGGATTTGAAATCCAGTCATTGTGAAGAAAGCATCTGTCATTGGTTCAATTCTTTGGCTATGGCTGAATACATGTCTAGTCTAGGCTGTCTTTTGTTGTGTCTTTTGTTAGGTTACAAATATGCGCATTTTAGATAATTCTTATAGATTATTGTTGCTCCTTGAAGATCAGTTCAAATTCTCTGCTTGCATTTCTTTACAGATGGCTGAAGGGAACAACTCAAATTTCATTGATTTCTAATAAATTTTGATGCTTTAAGCTTCTTCTTCCATATCATCATTGAAGTAGAATAAAATTTGTTCTGTTTTCGCATTGTTTTGAGTTGAATTCTAATGTGATGTTTGCAATAACAATTGCAGAAGAGAGCAATCTACTCACAACCAGGCTCCTTCTTTACAACCTCTAAATCATTTGCTCAAGTTATGGCTTCTGCAAGAGTCGGGCCTAAAGCTGGTTACTCAACATCATCTGTATCTACCAATGAACCCGTTGTTTCTGTTGATTGGCTTCACTCTAATCTTAGAGAACCCGATTTGAAGGTACACTTTGATGTGAATTTAGTTTCCAAAAAAAGAAGTAGTTCATCATTCTACTTCTTGAATATCTTGTTTCTTTTCCCTAATAAGGTCTTGGATGCCTCATGGTACATGCCAGAGGAGCAAAGGAATCCAATCCAAGAGTATCAGGTGAGAATATGAATAATTGTTGCGTTGATTTGGTTATTCTTGTATCTACTTCGGTAAATGCTACAAACCCTTTTTTGTTGTACATAAATTGATGCATTTACTTTATATCTTGAGCTATTACATTTCATATTGATTGACATTTACTTCTTTTTGCCCAATAGGTTGCTCATATTCCCGGTGCCCTTTTCTTCGATTTGGATGGAACTTCAGATCGATCAACAAACGTGAGAATCCTGATCTTTTTTTCTCCAGAGAAGATGTAATCGTGTTTTTTTAATTCTAAGCTCTTGATAAAAGAAATATGATTTGTCATTATTTAGTAAAAAAAAAAACTTGCTCGTTGTCATTTACAAAATTTTATATATAACTTACTACATCTAGGTAGTATATTTGTTTCTCTTTTGCATATTCGAATGAAAATTCCCATTTTTTTTGTCCTTTGAATATCTCGTGATTGTAGATTCTTGTTTTGCGGGACAATTCCCCTTTATAAATTTGGATTTCTCTTCTCCGTGTGTTATAATATACGTTTGATTGCAACAGTTACCCCACATGTTGCCATCTGAGGAAGCATTTGCCGCCGCTTGTTCTGCTCTTGGGATCGAGAACAATGATGGAGTGGTTGTTTATGATGGAAAAGGGATCTTTAGTGCTGCTCGTGTATGGTGGTACGTTATACTTCTGATTTCATTGACTGTTACCCGTCTTTTCTAGGGCTTATTCAAATGATGGGTGCTCCTAAAAAATTGATTTTGTTCAGGCAATTCCGAGTTTTTGGGCATGACAAAGTTTGGGTGCTTGACGGTGGTTTACCGAGATGGCGTGCTTCGGGTTATGATGTTGAATCAAGTGCTTCTGGTGATGCTATATTGAAAGCCAGTGCAGCAAGTGAGGCTATAGAAAAAATCTATCAAGGACAAACTGTAAGTTACATAAAATGATTGCTCCATTGATGATTCTGCAGATCTACAGAAAAAACTATTATCTTGTAAAAGAAAAGTGAATTAAATATCTCGAAAGGGTTTTTACGTGTTCATGTTATCCATGTTCATACAGATCAATCCAATAACCTTTAAGACGAAGTTCCGGCCTCATCTTGTATGGACGCTTGATCAGGTTAGTTTAATCTTCCCGGTGATCATCTTTACTCATTTCGTTCCAAGATCCTCCATTTCATAGATTAACAAATCATTTATTAGTATATCCATTTCCATAATTGGATATGAGAAGGATGAATTGGAAGTTCTTGAGTGTTTTCATGTTTGAAAGCTAAAGATCTCTCTCAATCCGTATTTTGGGTCACGCCAGGTCCGAAAAAACATGGAGGATAAGACTTACCAACACATAGATGCACGTTCCCGAGGCAGGTATATAATCCACCGTGTGTTATTGCTTGATCTACAACTACAACATTATGATTTTCTAAGAACCCTAATGATGGAATTCTATTTCTTCTGCTAAAACTCCTTCATAAATAGTATGATTCAAATCTATCGTTTTTGCAGATTCGATGGTACCGCTCCTGAACCTCGGAAGGGATTAAGGAGCGGTCATATCCCCGGAAGCAAGTCTGTTCCTTTTCCTCAGGCAAGTCTTTCCAAACCCAATGGCTTCGTATTGAAAGTGTCAACAACGGTCATAAAATACGCTCTAGTTGGAGAAATATTAGAACGTAATTTTTGTTTCATCGTGCTCTCCCGTTGCATATTGGCGAGTTTCATTGCTCAATGCTTAAGCTAGAGTGTGATAACCCTTGTGCAGATGTTGGATTCTTCTCAAAATCTATTGCCACCGGATGAACTTAAGAAACAATTTGATCAAGAAGGTAACTATAAATTGTCCGCCTTTGCGTTTTCGTTCTTTCTTCGTCTAAACGAACATTATATTTCTCCATCTAGATCTGGAATTTACAATGTATATCGAAAACTATGTCAATGAGGGACCATAGATTGCATTACAAAACTATTGATAACAATTAGAATTGCAAATACAAAAACACTATGCCAAGTGCTCAATCAAATGAATGCTTACAAACCCGCGTCACGATCGTATCGTACAGGCGTCTCATTGGACCGTCCTATCATGGCTTCGTGTGGAACTGGTGTAACAGCATGTATTCTGGCACTGGTAACTCATTCTTTCTTTCTTTCTTATACATTCACCATTAGAGGAATTCATTCATTGAGAATTCTTTTCTTTCTCTCAGGGCCTTCACCGTTTGGGAAAAACCGATGTACCAATCTATGACGGGTCGTGGACAGAATGGGCGTCGCAACCCGAGTTTCCAGTGGAAGACTCTTCATCAAATCCATGAAAAATGGTAACTATTTAGTATGAACTTGAGGAATCCATGAAAGCTTTTACATGGTTTCAGAACCAACTGTCCCAAAAAGAAAAAAAAATGAAGGGTTTGTTTGTATTGTATCTATAAACATTTTGGATTTGAGTTTCATCTGTTGTGTTTGAACATGCCATATTTTATTTACTACCACATTATTTATAGATAAGCTTTGCAAATCTTTAGTAGAAGATTTGTTTTTTAAAAACGAAATTAACTTAATTTTATTATTCTTTGAGAAAATCCAATGAAAGGTAAATGTTAGGTGGGATAATGTTAGAGATTAAGGTGTTCAACACGTTTAATCCTTAATGACTATATATTTTATGACACAAATGATAAGATTGAGAATGTTCATTACGTCTAACCCTTAATCTCAACATTTGATAATTCCTTTTGAAAATACTTTAATTCTGTTCTTTTTCGATTTTAATAACGTTCTCTCAAGATTTTGACCATCATCTTATTCTCTCCTCAATTTTTAATCTTTATTCTATTTTCCCTCGAATTATCTAAATTTTGACTAAAATCTCATGTAAAAAAACTGTTAAATATTATTAAAATCCTAAAAGAAGTGATCAACACGAAAATTATAACCATAACAATTTAAAACATTTGGTTGATTTATAGGGTATATTAACTTTATTTCTAAGATTTTAATTTGCATACATTTAAATTGAATATATAACATCCAAGCATAAATATATAACATAAATTTCAAAAGATATACATAAAATTAAACATTAATATAAAATTGCAAAACATAATTAATTAAACATTTAGATAAATTCAAGATATAAAATTAAACAGTAATATAAATTGCAAAATGTAATTCAATACATATATTTCAAGTTTATTACTCTTAAACTTGTCGTAAATCTTGGAATTTTCGTCATTATTTATTTATACTTTCCGCAAACTTTGAAAAAAAAATCATAATTAGATATTTGTCTCATTTACAAATACAAAATAAAAATATAATTTTCATAAGTGATTATCTAAATATCTTAGGATTCAGAGAATAGAATAATGTGAGATTCCATAATATTTGATTCAGGGTGAGAACATGATTTATATTCATTACACCTTTTACAAGATCTAACGTTATGACCATATGCATCACATCGACCACAACGATGTTTGATTCTAACTCTAGTAATCTTGGTTCTTTTCTTTGGAGACTCGTTTGAATCTTTTTTTCTAGGATATTTTTTTTTGTCTCCCTGGTATCTTCCCAACCGTTGGAGGAATGATTAGATATTTACCCTATTTCTTCCAAAAGTTGGCACCACAAAGAGGATAAGGTCTCTATCCATGTAGAGTATCATATCGTGATGGAGAAGAGTCCATTGTGTGTGTCTGTGGCTGGAGAACAATGACGGAATGACGATGATGATATGTACATGGCTGGAGAACGACGACGATCTCTCTATGGCTGGAGAACGACAAGGATCTGTCTATGGTTGCTTTTAACAACGATGGACTGACGACGTCAGAGAATAGATTGATCGACGACGATCTATCTGTGGCTGGTTTTTAATGACGACGGTAGAGAATAGATCGATCGACGATGATCTGTATGTGGCTAGAGAACGATGACATATTGATCGACGACAAAGGACAGAGCGAGCGGCGACAGAGGACAAAGCGACCGGTGAATTTGACGATGACGGAGAGAGCAAACCGCAGATACCGACGGAGAAAGGCCGAGACCGACGACTCTCCCACAACGGACTAACGACGGTAGAACGACGACGATGATCTGACGACGACGGAGCGGCGACGCCGACAGAGGGAAGATGGCTGAGCGAAGAATGGCAATGGAATAAAATAAAAAATTTAGGTTTTTTTTGTTTTAAATTTAGATTTACTATACCATTCTGGTTAAGTCGGTTAATAATTTCGGTCGATTTATTTAATTTTGAACCAATTTAATCAATTTCGGGTCAATTTATCAAATTTGGTTTTTAGGATTTTTTCAAATTAACAATTCCTAAACGTTTAATTAATGGAGGGAGTTTGTGGTTGTATCTAAATAGTTTAAGGGAAATACGATGAATTTGATATTTAGAGGGGAAATAGGATGAACTCAAATCAAAGGGGAAATATAACTAAAGCAGTATTTTCAAGGGGAATAGACTGTGTTTCCTAACATAAATGCAGTGGTAGAATTAATCTACAATTATTCAGCGTGTTTAGTTCTAAATCTAATGATATTGATCATATAAATGCTTTGGCATAATCAATCTTCAAATGTCCTGACACATCCAACTTTAATTCTCTACGATTTAAACATGCTCTATAGCATCATCTTTAACATATATTACGATTTTCTTAAAATAAAATAAATGATAAGATTGGAATCAACAAAAATATGAACAATGTGTTTGATTGAGAAATGAAACGACTATTTTTTAAAAAGTTTTAATCCATTATTGTACTTTTGAATATAATTATCCAAACGAATCTACATATAAAAAGTTACAAAATTTCTCAATCTTCATGTTGTCACCTCATCATTGTTTGTTATTTTATTTTATTTTTGTCTACAAAAATTTATAATCTTTATTTTGTATATTTAACACTACAAGAAAGTCACGATTTAGAGACTGAAGAATCCGTCCCTAATCCGTTTTAGAGACGGATTAGGGAAGATCGGTGGTAATCCGTAAACGCGTGTCGCCAAATGTTATCCGTCTGCAATCCATCCGCAAATAAGGACGGAAAATTCAGTCCGGAAACGGTCCACATTTAAGGACAGAAATTGCAGTCCGCAAACGGTCCTTAGAAAAGGACCAAAAGAGGACTTGGGGCTGGTCGGAAGTTGCGAACGGATGGCTGGTCGTCCGTAAAATTGCGAACGGATAAGGGTCATCCGCAATTTTAGGGACGACCTTGAAACCGTCCCCAAATTTTTAAAAAAAATAAAATTGAAATAAAATTTGATTAGATTAAATTATAAAAATTAATACATAACAATAATTAAAAAACATACAAATAACTAACATTTTTAATACTAATCCGTTGAAGTTATTTTCGAATCGTCGTGATCGGAATCATAATTCTGAAATGCATTCCAATCGATGTTAGCCATTTGCGATTTCATCATTCGCATGAACTGTTCCATTCGCCTTTCTGATCGTTCAGCTCGCTTGTTTGATCGTTCAGCCTCTTTTAGTGCTTGTTCAATACGCCTTTCGGATTCTTGTTGCGCCTCGAACACTTTTGATAACGTATTTCGGAACTCGTACTCTAATACTTTTTCTTTACCCTTGGAGGAAGTTGAATGTTTTGAGGCCATTCCTCCAAGTTCGAAAATACGACCTTTGTATGGCGTAACTTGTTGTAAAACAAATATCGAGAATTAATGACATTTATAAATAGTAAAATTATATCATATTGAAATGTCATTAATATACCTCGAGATACAACTCGTTGTACTCTTCCTGACTAAGTGTAGTTTGTGTTCCGTCTTCTCTCGGGGGAATTTGTGATACTCATTCCACTGCCATGTTTCCAACTTCATCGTGAAGACGTTTCGCCTTGGGATCTACCCACGAACCATCTGACTTCTTAACGTACGTACGTTCTAACAATTCTAGGTACGATGGTTCGGATCCCTTCTCTTTCGTCTGAAACAAAAAAAAAATAAGTTTAATGAAATGTTAATTTTATATAAATGCATAAAAAGTAGAATAAAGCTTACCAAATCTTCGTATACTTCCGCAAAAGAATGATATCATGTTGTATGTTCGCTCATCTTGTATCCTTCTCTATCAGAACGCCGGGATTTACTTGCTCGCTCGCTTTTTTGCTTAAATTTTGGATCATCCCAATATGCGCACATCTGATCCCAAACATCTTCCGCTATCCACAGGGGTTTTCCTCTTTTCTCTCTTTTTTTTTACAGGTACTTACGATAGACTTGAGATGAACTCCCGCATGTTTGTCAAATTTGGACTTTACTAGTCCGGTAAGTTCAGGATTCCAATAAAAATTTTTGCTGAAATAATAAAAATTTTATTATTTTTAAACTATAATTTCAATTACTTGATAAAATTAAAAATTGTTTAAAACATACCAAAAATGATTCCCATCATCGTTCCTTAATTTCTGGATCGATCTGTGTCCAATTGTAAACACAGCTCATCATAATCAGTTTTTATCGTCTTTGATATGTGACGATTAAGTTGACCGAATCCAAACCTACAAATCAAAATTATAGATAAATTAACATTTAATTAACTATTTATAATTGACATTTGAATTTGATTATACGTACCATAGTGCGCCGTCTCCATGAATAGGGTCTAAACGAGGAAGCTTGCGTCGTTCTTCATCCATTGATAAAATTTCTTCTACAGTTGGTTCATCGTGCATCTCAGATTCGTGATGCATTACTAGATCGGCTGGTGGTTGGATTTACGGATAATAAGGAGTATATTCTGCCGATTGTGTCGATCCAGTGTTCCGGAAGAAATTTGGATTTATATATTCCGAAAATCCTGAAATGGAATGTCAGGAATGAGATGAAAGGTTACCACTTTCTTCAGACTGGGGGCGATTTCTCATTTTACTGTATCTTCCAACGCGTCGCAACATACTGAAATGTGAAATTAAAATATTACGTGCGTTAGAACAAAATTCCATTAGAATGAAATTTCAATTCCTAATCAAATTTTTGACAGCATAACTAAGTAATATCCAACAAACCTTTTCTCCAATTTCAATTCCTAATAAAATTTTGGGCTAGATTACTAATCAACTTTCAATTCCAACTAAATTGTTCACAAATTTGGCGCCTAATTCGTACTAAAATTTTGGATTAAATTCCGAATCAAAATTTTGACAACATAACTAAGCAATTTTCAATTCATAAGCCAATTTTTCCGCCTAAACTAACGAGAACGATTCGAATCGAACCTTTTTTTCTGTGGAGGGAGAGCGTTTCGGGCGGCTGCAGGCGTGGGAGACAATGCGGGTGGCGGACGATGCGGGCATGGGAGACGACGTGGACAGCGGACGACGCAGGCGTGGGAGACGACGTGGATAGCGGACGACGCGGGCGTGGGAGACGACGCGGGCAGCGGACGACGCGGGCGTGGGAGACGACGTGAACAACGGTTAGGGAAGATCGGTGGTAATCCGTAAAGACGACGCGGGCGGCAGATGATGCGGGCGTGGGAGAAGACGATGTGCTATAATTATGAATAGATTCCAAAAATTACATTTTAATTGAAATAATGAAATTCCAAAATTTACATTTTAATTGAAATAGTGAATAGATTCCAAATTTAACAATGTAAATTTTGGAATCTATTCATAAAAATACAATTCGAAATTTAGGTTTTATTTATAATGTATTTTGTTAAACTCGTGAATGTCGAATTAAATATGGAGATTTGAAACATATGTACAAGGCGAACCGACCTGAACCCGGATCCGACCTAGACCCGAGTTCTATAGTCCAGTCGTGATTTTATAGGCCCGAAAAATGTTGGCCCGGAGGATATCGTACCGTTTTACATAGCCGTTGGGGCTTTTAATAACGGTCAGAAAGCGGCCAATCTCTCTCTCTCTATTGTTCCACTGCAAGTCGTAGAATGTTAGATCCTGATCTTTCGTGCGTACACATCGGAATTCTAAATGCGATAATATGGGTTTGAGGTTACCCACAAATTTGTCTCCTCATTTGATCTTAAAGTATATCCACAGGAGTCTTGACTCAGGGGATGTTCCATCTGCGCGTAATCTGTTCGATAGAATTCCCCAACCAGACCTTCGCACTTGGACCCTCTTGATTTCGGCTCACACCAAGCATGGATACCCGGCGGAAGCTTTTGATCTGTACAGAAAATTTCGGGCGCGTGATATAGACCCGGATAAGCTGTTGCTTTTATCGGTGGTAAAGGCTTGTGCTTTGTTAAGGAATCTCTCGAAAGCCAATGAGGTTCTGGGAGATGCGGTTCGTTTGGGATATGTTTCAGATACCTCTTTGGCTAATTCATTGGTTGACATGTTATCAAAGTGCGGGTGCGTTGAGAAAGCCAGATTGATTTTTGATGGGATAAGGCATAAAGATATTGTTTCATGGAGTTCGATGGCTTCTTGTTATGTTGGTAATGGCTTGCCTAAACGGGGTCTCAGAGCATTTCGTGAAATGGTGTTCAATGGGATAAGCCCGAATTCCATGTCATTGTCTTCGATTTTACCAGCTTGTGCAGCGCTAAGGGATATAAATTCTGGAAGACAGATTCATGGTTTTGTTGTAAGAAATGGGCTCGAGAGAAACATGTTTGTGACAAGCGCACTTGTCAACATGTATGCTAGATGCTCAAGCCTTAAACAAGCTCAAATAGCATTTGACAGCATGTCTCAAAAGGACACTGTTTTGTGGAATGTTCTTATGGACGCATTATTCAGAAACAAAGATTATGAGAAGGGTCTCACTCTGTTCTATAGAATGAGAAACCAAGGTGTTGAATTGCACATTTCTTCTTGGAATACCGTCATAGTTGGGTGTGTGCAAAATGGAAAGGATGAACTTGCTCTGCAGATGGTGTTCGAAATGCAGGATTTTGGGTTTAAACCAAACCACATCACAGTTGCTAGCATATTACCGGCCTGTACGAATCTAGAGTTTCTCAGAGGAGGCAAGGAGATTCATGGGTATATGTATAGAAATGGGGTCACAAGAGATGTAAATGGTATGACAGCTCTTGTTCTAATGTACGCGAAATGTGGTGATCTAGAACTTTCACGAAAAGTATTTGATACCATAAGAAGAAAAGACACAATGGCATGGAACACCATGATAGCCGCAAATGCAATGCATGGAAATGGAAAAGAGGCTTTGGCAATGTTCCACAGAATGTTGGAATCAGAAGTCAAGCCCAATGCTATAACTTTTGCAGTTGTTTTGTCTGGTTGTAGCCACTCAGGGTTAGTCAATCAAGCACGTTCTATCTTCAACTCAATGGAAAAAGATCATTTGGTTGAACCCATCACAGAGCATTACTCCTGTATGGTTGATGTCCTTAGCCGAGCTGGTTGTCTGGAGGAAGCATATAGGTTCATATCTCAGATGCCTACAGAACCTAGTTCCAGTGCTTGGGGAGCACTGCTTGCGGCTTGTAGAGTATACAAACGTGTCGAGTTGGGAAAAATAGCTGCAAATAAATTGTTTGAGATTGAGCCCCATAACCCTGGCAACTATGTACAGTTCTACAACCTTCTTGTGAATGCTAAACTATGGGGTGAAGCATCAGAAATTAGAAAAGTAATGAGAGATAAAGGAATCATGAAAACTCCTGGGCGTAGCTGGGTACAAGTGAGAAATAGGGTCTATACATTTGTTGCCGGTGATACAAGAAACAAGGAAAACAGCAAGATTCATTCGTTTTTGGAAGAGATAGGTGAGAAAATGAGATTGGCAGGGTATAAACCAAACACTGATTTTGTTCTGCAAGATGTGAACCAGGAGGAGAAAGAAGAGAGTCTTTGCAGCCACAGCGAGAAGCTAGCCGTTGCTTTCGCGATATTGAATCTGAAGGGAGAAAGAACAGTCCGGGTTTTCAAGAACTTGAGGATATGTGTGGACTGCCACAATGCAATTAAATTCATGGCAAAGATTGTTGGTGTAAAGATCATAGTTAGAGATTCCTTAAGGTTTCATCACTTCAGTGATGGCTTCTGTTCTTGCAATGAATTCTGGTGATTCCGACATAAGCTTAGCCCGTGTTCTGTAATGGGCTTAAAACTCAGAACACTTAAAAGGAGTAAATGTCTCACGGTGAGAGAGAGAGAGATAGGGAGAGAGAGAGAGAGAGAGAGAGAGAAAAGCGTCAGAAAGAACAAAAAAAACTGTAGCTGGGTTCGCTTTGGCAGAGATGTTATCCACTAAGTTCGCGCGTCTCTGCTCAATTCCGTTCAAGAAAACCCTAATGCCGTTGGGATTCCGAGTAGTGATGAACAAAAGACCTGTTTTTTCTTGTGTTAATTTCTCCGGAACCCGGTGTTCTTATGCCGCTTTCAGTTCGTCTTCTTCTCGATCGCAGAATTTTCCTCTTTCAGGTGAAATATTAGATCTTTGAATCTCAATGACTCTCGGGTAGCTCAGAAACTTATGGGTTTTGCTATTAAGGGACGAGCCTCGGTTAGATGGTAAAAAAGGTCGGATTTTTCCATGAAAAAATGCATCTTTCGAACTTAAAGTTTCATTTTTTCCTTTCGATTGAGGCTTTTTCTCAGTGATACAAAGGATTGAATTGCAGTTTTCATGTGTGTGATTGGTGTTTTCTTCATTTCAGGACTAGAGGATGTTATGATTGGTTATCTATTTGGGAAGAAGAAGGCAACAGAAGTGGCTCATAAGTGGGTACTTCAAACCTAAGACTTGAATTCATTGTGGTAGTGGTGTTCTTGATGGAAACTAGAGAAGTTTTTATTGTTTTTTTTTTAAATAATTTAATTTTAACATTGTTTGAAGGAGCAATCTGCTCATTTCCGAGAATCTTGTAGTGGTGGTAGGCTAACAAATATACCAAATGTATCAAGGTTTCAACTTCTCCTATTGTTGTCTCATATCGATAGCTTGATTCTAATTGGAGAATTGGCATTGCCCTTATATGTTACAGAAGCATCCATGCTTCAGATGTTATTTGTGTTCGAATTAGACGAGATTTTAGTGAAGACCCAAGAGTTTGTTTTGTTAACCCAGGGTGTGGGAACAGGTTGTCCAAAAGGGCGACACGGTTGTGGATGCAACATGTGGAAATGGTTACGATACCTTAGCGATGCTGAAAATGGTGACGGATGAAACAGGTGTTGGTCGTGTCTATGCAATGGACATTCAAACCGAGGCCTTAGAGAGTACTTCGTCTTTGCTCGATCAAACTGTTGGTCCAAAAGAGGTGAGACACCAAAATACATCATTACTGTTTATAGTTATCTCCCGTGAATGGTTTTACGTAACGGTGATAAATTTGAAATTGCTGCAGAAGGAACATGTCAAACTCTTCAACATCTGCCACAGCAAGATGGAAGAAATCGTCCCTGAAAACTCCCATGTGAGGTACCCTTTTCAGAAAAAAAGTAAAACCCGCATATATTTTCCAATCTATTCAACGATCGAATACGTATTTCTGATGATACGGTCTCTGAATCAAATCTACAATTGCCCTTATCAAAAGTTTTAATCTTTGTTATGATCATAGACTTGTAACATTTAATCTGGGGTACCTTCCTGGAAGCGACAAGTCGATAATCACCATTTCAGACACCACATTTTCAGCACTAAAGGCAGCAGAACGAATCTTACGTCCCGGTGGGATCATCAGCTTAGTGGTTTACACGGGTCATCCGGGAGGAAGGTAGAAACCATTGTAGATCTCTCATATCAAAACATTTTCTGCTCAGTCTCTACTTTAACATAAATGCTACGACGTTTGATTCATTCGTTTTGGATCATCGTATAGGGAAGAGTTGGAGTCGGTTGAAGCTTTCGCCTCTGGTTTATCGGTTAGCGATTGGGTTTGCTGCAAGTTTGAGATGTTAAACCGGCCTTTGGCTCCGGTTCTTGTTTTCATATTCAAGAGAGAATTATAGCTTTAAGTGATATGTTTTTTTTTACATCTTTTGATCGCAAGAGGTTGTGTTACATTTATTTTGTGCTTGAAAGCTGAAAACTTTCCTGTCCTATTTTTACAGAGAAACTGTTCTGTCTTCGCTGAATCTTCTTATTCTTAATCTCATTTTTGTTTTCGATTTTCGCAGGAAAAAGCTGACAGAAATAAATATTTTAAAAAAAGAAAAAGAAACGACCACGGTGGGACTCGAACCCACAATCTCCCGCTCCGGAGGCGAGCGCCTTATCCATTAGGCCACGCGGTCTTACTTAATACCTATCATGAACAAATAACATTATATGTTAACGTATTAAATTCCCAATTCCACTTTTTTTAATAAAAAACTAGAAAAAATATTAAAAATTTGCAAATATATAATAAAAATTAATCTTTTAAAAATAAATCGATATATTAGAAATATTAAAAATTTTGACTAATGACATTGTGTATATATTATGTTAAAGTATTTTGATCTAAAAATTGTTTGCTGAAATGATATTTTGAATAGGTAAAAAAAACTAAGTCAAAGGCTAAAATATAGGAGAAAGTCAAGGAGTTTAAAATAAGGAAGTTGTTGGAGAAAATCAAGGAGCATAAATTGGAACAAACACATCATGCAAGACTATAAACAAGAGGAATGCTGGCCGACTTCAGATCCAAGAGAGACTTCTCCATCTACTTGAGAGTTCATCAATGTCTAAGAGAGAAGTGGAGCCGAAAATCGTGAAACTAAATTAAAGTTTTTGTATACACTTTGCGAAGTGTTTTTGTTTACACAAATCATAGAGTGTGCGTCTAGGGATTTGTGGGGGAGTGGCTTGCGAGTCATTCTGTAAGGTTATTGTGAGAATAACCTTAGATTGTCATACATGCGTGTGTGAAGCTCGAGATTTAGAATTCAGGTTCAAGGCGGGTAGAGTCTCAGAGTGTGTCTGAGTCTGTATCTAGGTGTACCTGGTAGACCGATTGAATCGAATAGAAAATCCTTTGGAGTTTTAAAACTCCACCAAATGCGTTGACCATCTACTCTTTAGTTTTTCAATTGGTATCAGAGCTCGGAATTGAAAAATCATATTCGTTTTAGATCCTGTTTAAGAGTAAGATGGAAGGAACACGAGATTTATACTCGTATTGCAAGCCCGTAATACTTAACGCTTCTAATTGGAGCCATCTAACTTGACTTCTCATGTTCTGTTAGACGCATTCGATTTAAACGTTGTCGTGTTATTGTCTCTTGTATTCCCGTAAATATACTCATCGAAGAAGATCTTTGGAATGTCTTGTAACAAAAAACGGAAAACAAAGTCAAATCTGTACATTTTCTACATGTAACATACCGACAGAGAGTGTTTTAAAGAAGATTACAAGGTAGTACAGATGCTACACAAGAATCTCTCGAAAGAAATGAGGGAAATATGACAATTTTCGGAAAAAAAATGGATAGAAGATGTTGAGAGGAAAAAATGGATTGGAAACAAAGGAAACGACTGGAATTAAAAAAGACATGACATCGAATCGACGTTAGATGGAAATCGAAAAGACATGACCACACGGTGGTGACTGTGTTACCCTGCGCCAACAATGGTGACTGCGTCACGCAGATCACAAAGGTAAAAATATTTTTCATAGAAATGGGGGTTAGATACGCATACTAAGAGAAGAGACGTAGATGTTAACTTATAGACATGGGTCGGAAGGGTCACATGGGTCGGAACACAGGAGTTTGACAGCAAAACGACAAGTCACATGGGTCGGAAGACATGAGTCTGACTACAAAGTCACATGGGTAAGAAGGGTCACATGGGTCGGAAGACAGGAGTCTGACAACAAAACGACAAGTTGCATGAGTCGCATAGGTCGCATAGGTCGTACATGTGTCATATATGGTCGCATGAGGTCGCTTGCGTCGGATGGGTTCCCGTTTAAACTTGATTCTAATTTAATCTGATTAAGGGTCGACGATTTTATGGATTTCACATAATTACGAACAATAGATGCAAAATAAGACATTTTCAACGTTTAAATATTGATTACATAACGTCACAAAGATTACAAAGGTCACAAAGGTTACAAAAAAGTTACATAAGGTTACATAAGGTCTCAAAGGTTACAAAAAATGCAAGAAAAATGTTACATAAAATCTCAAAGGTCACAAAGGTCAAATTCGCCGACTTTAGAGACACATCGGAACCCTCCCCCGTAAAGAAAGTCGTGTGTGACTCAACGCTGATGTGCGTTAACTCAAGTAATAAATTACCTAGATCTAACGCTTCCGCAAGGATACGGATCGTGTAGCAACTAGGGTCGAACACAAGGAATTGATGCAACTCTAAAGCTATTAGACTAATGAACAAGACATGCGAAATCAAATAGTGGATGGAATGCAAATGCAAACTAAACTAAACTAATGATAGAAATGACTCAAAGACTAAACACCATAGGTATCAAGAGTCGCACAACGATGCAATGAAGTTCTAACAAGATCATTGGTCTTAGATACTATCACGAGTTCAGGGAATTCAAGCTCTCCTATAGGAACTGACTGGCGTAGACTTGTCCACTATCTAGCATGCATATACCAATATATCTATTGCGCATCTTACATACATAGACGCATTACGACCGCTATCCGTACAAGTATGAAAGCATTAAGATCCACCATTCATTAAGCATAAGACTTCATTACATGTTGGCAATACTCTCTAACCTATGGAAATAGATCTACTTGGACATGAACTCAGAAAACGAAACATAAAAGAATACTAAATTCAACATTGAAAGAGAATAAGAATGCTCCCTATTCATCAACCGATGTCTTCAATAGATCCTCCATGCTTCGGATTCCTCGTTCCGTCCTTCTCGATCTCTCCAAATCTGTCCTCTAATGTCTCTGAATCGTCCCCTTTCAATCTGGTTCGAAACGCCTTTATTTAGATTTGATCTCTCCTAGTTTGGCTGTTCTAAATCTTAGGAGTTAGTTGAGATAAACAAGGGCCCGAGCGGGCACAGCTTCTACCCGCTCGTGCAGGCCTTGTGC
>CM071869.1:39344639-39395413 GCA_036759665.1 Gynandropsis gynandra
CGGGTTTCGGGTCCCCGCGGGTACCCGGTACATTTGGCGAGTACCCGAGCCCCGGGTACCCGAGCTCCTCGGGTTCGAGTTCGGGTACGAAAATGACTACCCGTTCGGGTTCGGGTTCGGGTTCGGGTACCCTAAAAAATCCGGGTACCCGACCCGTGCCCAGCCCTAACGCCTAGGAGTTTTCATGATTTCTCACTTGTACCCAGCTATGCCCAGGAGTTTTCATGATTCTTTTATCTCTCATTACTTTTTTAAATTCTGATGCTTCCTCCCATAGTTTAGCATTCACAAGGAGGTTGTAGAACTGTACATAGTTGCTTGGGTTATGGGGATCAATCTCAAAAAAATTAATTTGCAGCTATTCTTCCCAACTCGACGTGTTTGTATACTCTACAAGCCGCAAGCAGTGCTACCCAAGCATCGGAAATAGGTTCTGTAGGCATCTGAGATATGAACCTATATGCTTCCTCCAGACAACCAGTTCGGCTAAGGACATCAACCATACAGGAGTAATGCTCTGCGATGGGTTCAACCAAATGATCTTTTTCCATTGAGTTGAAGATAGAACGTGCTTGATTGACTAACCCTGAGTGGCTACAACCAGACAAAACAACTGCAAAAGTTATAGCATTGGGCTTGACTTCTGATTCCAACATTCTGTGGAACATTGCCAAAGCCTCTTTTCCATTTCCATGCATTGTGTTTGCGGCTATCATGGTGTTCCAAGCCATTGTGTCTTTTCTTCTTATGGTATCAAATACTTTTCGTGAAAGTTCTAGATCACCACATTTCGCGTACATTAGAACAAGAGCTATCATACCATTTACATCTCTTGTGACCCCATTTCTATACATATACCCATGTATCTCCTTGCCTCCTCTGAGAAACTCTAGATTCGTACAGGCCGGTAATATGCTGGCAACTGTCATGTGATCTGGTCTAAACCCAAAATCCTGCATTTCGAACACCATCTGCAGAGCAAGTTCATCCTTTCCATTTTGCACACACCCAACTATGACGATATTCCAAGAAGAAATGTGCAATTCAACACCTTGGTTTCTCATTCTATAGAACAGAGTGAGACCCTTCTCATAATCTTTGTTTCTGAATAATGCGTCCATAAGAACATTCCACAAAACAGTGTTCCTTTGAGACATGCTGCCAAATGCTATTTGAGCTTGCTTAAGGCTTGAGCATTTAGCATACATGTTGACAAGTGCGCGTCTCACAATCATGTCTCCCTCTTAAAACAAAGCCATGAACCTGTCTTCCAGAATTTATATCTCTCAGCGCTGCACAAGCTGGTAAAATCGAAGACAATGACATGGAATTTAGGGTTATCCCATTGAACACCATTTCACGAAATGCTCTGAGACCCCGTTTAGGCAAGCCATTACCAACATAACAAGAAGCCTTCGAACTCCATGAAACAACATTTTTAGGCCTTATCCCATCAAAAATCAATCTGGCTTTCTCAACGCACCCACATTTACGACTGTTGATGATCATACATGCGCCACTTGGATATATCTTTTGCATTCCAAATTAGAGGTTACTTCTATATTTCCTACATTTTGCTCCATGGTTAATAGACAATTCTCTAAGTTGGTAAAGGTTGTGCGCTCTAATAACGGAACAAAATTCTCACCATTGTGGAGCTATTTTTCACACCAAGGGATATTGCATCAGACGTCATGCGTAGACACGCTGCAACAAAATGGTTAAGTTGAAAAAAAACACTGACACCTTCTAAATATGGTTCGCGCACTTCGATTTCAGGCGCATCTTCCAATCGAGTATTGGAGTGATTATGTTCTTGCGACGGCTTTTACCATCAATTGCACACCATCACAGGTTACCCAAGGCAAATCTCCTTATGAATTGTTATTTCATAAGCCTCTGGCGTATGCTCAGCTCAAGGTTTTTGGGTGCATTTACTATGTCCACTCAAAGACTCGAAATAAGTTCTCCGCTCGCAGTCGAAAATGTATTTTTATGGGTTATTCCGATGGGAAGAAGGCATGACGGGTTCTTGATCTAGAATCCTACTAATGTTTTGAACCACGAGATGTAGTTTTCTTCGAAGACTCTCTCCCGTTTAAGGACTCGGGAGTACTTCATGTTTCAGATCAAGCATCTGGTCATTTACCATAGGATGATGATTTTTTGGGCTATTTCCGTGAGCCTGATTTATCAGACAGGGGGAGTTTGGAAACACAGAAGATCTCTAATACAATCTCGGATCGCGAAGAGTCTACGGAAAATGCAGACTTACATGTGAGAGTTCAACCACTCCCGTCAGTCGAGGTAGAAGAAGACCTTGGTCGAGGAAAAAGGACAAAGCATCCTTCTGTGAGATTGGAATCCTACGTCACTTACCATTTGAGTACTTCTACCCCCGATTCAGACCCGCTCTCTTCACCTCCAGGATCTTCAGGTACGACGCCTTATCCATTAGCTAGTTACATATCTTATGACAAATTCACTTCGAAGCATCGTGTTTTTCTAGCCGCTATTGCAGATACGTACAAGCCCAATACTTACCATGAAGCAAAGCAGAGCTCTCACTGGCAAGAGGCCATGGCAACTGAACTTCGTGCCCTCTAAACGAATAATACATGGACTTTAAAGGATCTTCTTCCAGACAAGAAGCCTATCGGGTTCAAGTGGGTGTCTAAGATTAAGCATAACTCTGATGGTTCTATTGAACAGCACAAAGTCAGACTTGTTGTTCTTGGCAATCACCAGAAGGAGGGGATCAATTATAATGAAACTTTTTCTCCTATGGTACATATGACAGTTGTGTGCACGTTTCTTGTTGTGGCTGCGATCCACGATTGGGAAGTCCATCAAATGTTCACAATGCTTCTCTATGGGGACTTAGAAGAGGAGGTGTATTTGCGTCCACCACCGGGGCTTATGAATGTCGATAGATCGAAGGTTTATCGGTTGCGGATATCATTGTATGTTCTTCGCTGGGCTTCGCGATGTTGGTTTGGAAAGTTAACTCAAGCTCTGTTGCGGTTTGGGTTCGAGCGATCATATTTGGACTACTCGTTGTTTACATTTCTACGAGTTGATGTGCGTCTTCATGTCCTAATCTACGTTGATGATCTACTAGTCGGAGGTAACAATCCAAACGCTATTCAACAGTTTAAGACATATATCGGGGAGTGTTTTCATATGAAAGACTGGGTTCTCTAAAATATTTTCTAGGTATTGAGGTTGCAAGATGTTCCGATGGTATCTTCCTCTCACAACGGAAATATGCATTAGACATCATCAAAGAATGCAGACTTTTAGGCTCGAAACCAGTGTCTCTCCCAGTCGATCAAAATCATAAGCTTGCATCTTCGACTTCCACTACAAGAAAATCACGAATTAGAGACGACCATTGGTAGTCCGCAATTGCACGTCTTCAAATGTTATTCGTCCCCAATCCGTCCCCAATTAGAGACGGAAAATTCAGTTCCCAATCCGTCCCCAATTAGGGACGGAAAATTCAGTCTGCAAATGGTCCCTAAAAAAAGGGACCAAAACAGGACTCGGAGATTGGGGACGAACCATTTTCCGTCCCTAAAAATTGGGGATGGACCAATGTGACCGTCCCTAATTTTTTTAAATAAAAATAAAATTAAAATAAAGTTCAATTAGATTAAAATATAAAAATTAGTACATAACAATAATTACAAAACATACATATAACTATCATTTTTAATCCTAAGCCGTTGGAGGTATTTCCGATTCGTTGTGATCGGAATCACTGCTCTGAAATGCATCCCAATCGATGTTAGGCATTTTCAATTTCATCATGCGTAGAAACTTTTCCATTCGCCTATCTGATCGTTCAGCTCGTTTGCTTGATCGTTCAACCTCCTTTAGTGCTTGTTCAACGCACCTGTCGGATTCTTGTAACCTTTCGGATAACTGATGTCGGAACTCGTACTCCGAAACTTTTTCTTTACCCTTGGAGGAAGTTGAATGTTTTGAGGCCATTCCTCCAAGTCCGAAAATACGACCTTTGTATGGCGTAACTTGCTATAAAACAAATATCGAGAATTAATAACATTTATAAATAGTAAAATTATATCATATTGAAATGTCATTATTACCTCGAGATACAACTCGTTGTACTCTTCCTGACTAAGAGTAATTTGTGTTCCGTATTCTCTCGGGAGAATTTACGATACTCGTTCCGCTGCCATGTTTTCAATTTCATCGTAAAGGCTTTTCGCCTTGGGATCCACCCACGAACCATCTGACTTCTTAACGTGCGTACGTTCCAACAATTCTAGACACGATGGTTCGGATCCCTTCTCTTTCGCCTGAAACAAATAAAAAAGACATAGTTTAATCAAATGTTAATTTTATATAAATGCATAAAAAGTAGAATAAAGCTTACCAGATCTTCATATACTTGTGCAAAAGATTGAGATTCTGTCGTATGTACGCTTATCCCGTATCCTTCTCTATCAGAACGTCGAGATTTACTTGTTCGCTCGCTCTTTGCCTTAAATTCTGGGGAATCCTAATATGCGCACATCTGATTCCAAGTATCTTCCGTTATCCAAACGGGTTTTCCTTTCGTCTCTCGTTGTTCCCGACATTTACCTACGATAGACTTGAGACGTTTTGCCGTATTTTTGTCAAATTCGGACTTTACTAGTCCGGTAAGGGCGGGATTCCAGTAAAATTTTTGCTGAAATAATAATAAGCTTATTATATTTAAATTGTAATTTAAATTACTTGATAAAATTAAAAATTGTTTAAAACATACCACAAATGATTTCCACCATCGTTGCTTAATATCTGGATCGGTATGTGTCTAATTGTAACACGGTTGATCATAATAAGCTTTTATCGTCATTGATATGTGACGATTAAGTTGATTATATACAAACCTACAAATCAAAATAAAAGATAAATTAACATTTAGTTAACTATTTATAATTGAGATTTGAATTTGAGTATACGTACCATAGTTCGCCGCTTCCTCGAACAGGGTCTATAAGAGGAAGCTTGCGTCGTTGTTCATCCATTGCTAAAATTTCGTCTACTGTTGGTTCATCGTATATATCAGGTTCGTGATGCATTATTGGATCGGGTGGTGGTTGCATTTGCGGATAATATGGCATATATTGCCCCGATTGTGTCGATCCAGTGTTTCAAAAGAAATTTGGATTCATATAATCTTCAAACCCTGAATTAGAATATCGGGAATGAGATGAAAGGTTGCCACTTTCCTCGGATTGAGGGTGGTTTCTCGTTTTACCGCCTCTTCCAACGCGGCGCGACATACTGAAATGTGAAATTAAAATATTGTCGCGACATACTGAAATATGAAATTAAAATATTACGATACCACCCCCAAACCAATCATCTCAATTTCTCAATTTCAACATAAATTTCTTCTATCCAAAACATAAACGCTAGGAACACAAATTTCTTCTATCAAAAACATAAACGCACGAAGGTAAATGATTGAGTGTAAGTGTAAAAAACAACGAATAACATAAACGCTAGGAACAGTACAAGAAGCGGCTCAAGAGCATAAACAGAGCAAATATACATTCAATTTCCTCTTCCATTAGAACTTCAATCACTTTATAAATTTACTCAAAGATTACAAAAATATATCAGGAAGATTTATTAGTGGGTATTCATTCTTATCAATACTCAAAAATAGCAATGATCTGAGACTTCTTTCGGGAACTAAAGTAAAAGAAATTTATCATCTCTTTTAGTTACATGTATCAATTGAGAAAAAAGATCACATATATCTAAAATTTCTACCAAGATTCAAGTAATTTCTACCGAGATTTTGAAATAAGTACCTTGGTGGTGTACACTTTGTCAGACGGGGCGGCGACGGGGCAAGTGGTGGGGAGACAGAGGAATACGACGCGAGTGATGGGGAGACGCGAGAGGTGGGGAGACGCGAGCGGTGGGGAGACACGAGCGGTGGGGAGCGGTGGAGCACGACGAAGATCCAACGGCTAAATACGACTTGAGGAGACGGAGGAATACGACGTGAGGGCGGTGGGGAGATGGAGCTCGTGGAGGTGCAGTGGAGGAGGCACAACCGATTCGAAAATTTATATACAATTGGGGACGACTGAGACTCATCCGTCCCTAATTGGGGACGGCTCCTCCGTCCTCAATTCCAGGACCGGGACGATTGACTGGGGTCGGGATGATAGATTGGGATCGAGACAATAGATTGGGATCCGTAAACGTTTACTCATTAAGAAATATAAACAATCTGTAAACGTATAATCATTAAGAAACATATAATCATTAAGAAACAATTCGTAAACGTATAATCATTAAGAAATAGAAACAATCATTAAAAAATATATAAAAAACAATCTGTAAACGTTTTAACATGATTCATCATCTTCAGAGTCACAAAATTGTTCCGTCAACTCTTGTGTTTCTGTATCTGATTCAAATTCGTCATCTTCTTTTTCTTCTATATCTTCATAAAGATCATCTTCATTTCTTTCGATTTCTTCCATTTCACCATGCGTAAGTTCTTCAACACGTACCTCGTCAATAACAATAATCTCGATCATTTGTTGTTGCATTGGCAATTGTTGTTGTTCTGTGTTGTCGATAAATTTCCCCCTCGGGAGTATCTTCATTGCAACACGCCAACCTGAAGATCTTCTAATATGCGGATAGGAAACATAACAAACTTGATCGGCTTGTGACGCAAGAATAAAAGGCTCGTATTTTGCATATCTTCGTGTGGAGTTAATTTCTACAACGCCTAGTTTGTTTACTCTTGTTCCGCGACCGATTATTGGATCGAACCAATCACATCAAAATAACATCACTTTTAAACCGATATAACCTACAAAAAAATATCAAAATATGAGTCAATATACAAAATGACATACGTGGTAAGGATAACATTGTTTTGAAACTTGTTTTCCATACCTGGATATTCCAATTGCAAAATTTCCTTTAAAATCCCATAAAAATTTGGTTCATCGACCGATGCACAATGGGTTTCACCTTTCACACATACACCATAATTCATCGTCGACTTCAATTTCCCATGTTCGTAAGTCTAAAAATTATAACCACGTGTAAAATATATATGCCAACTCATAACTTTCACAATCGATCCTTTGACAAGATCTCGTAGCCACAACGGATGATTGTCCATCTCAACCTGCAGTACATGTACAAACTTAGACACATCGTCAGAATATTATAAAAGTTATTTATGTAAAATTTCATTACTTACATATTGTTTGATCCATGTGGAGAAATCTTTTCTTTAAGTTCCTGGAGTTGAGAATCATCAATGTTCGTATATGTATTCTTCAATATATCATCAAATGTCCTGTATAAAATAAACAAAATTCTATAAATATTACAAAAATAAACAAAATTGTCATTGTGATAACCATAGTGAATTATGGGATTTTACATTTCAAAAGGTTGTAGATATTCGCACTTTAATAAAACATATGTATGTGCGATATGGAGATCTCGTTGTGATAACCATATATCTTTCGCCTTACCAGCAGATCGACCAATTCCGCAAAATATGTCCGGAACATCTCGTACTGGATATGAATACGTCACACCACCATCAAAACATCTGTCTGGATTTCTAGTCCGCGTTTGAACATGTGGCTCGAAGTAGTATGAAGTGAAGAACGATATTTCCTCATTCACGTATTGTTCCACAATTGAACCTTCCGATCGAGCTTTTTGTTTGTTTTTTTTCTTCAGATGAAACATGAATCGCTCGAACGGATACATCCAACGAATTTAATTCTTCAATAAGTGGTTGAAGAAATATATCCAAACTTCTTTTCGGATGATTAGGCCCGGGAATCATTATTGTTAAAAACAAAAATTCCCGTTTCATGCACATATCCGGTGGTAAGTTGTAAGGTGTCACTATAACTGGCCACAATGAATAATTCTTTCCAGACATCCCAAATGGATTAAAACCATTGGTACAAAGGCCTAAATAGACATTTCGACTCTCAGCCGCAAAATCAGGGTATACCTTGTTAAAGTGTTTCCACGCCTCACCATCTGAGGGATGACACATCTCTCCTTCCTGACTTGAATGCTCAGCATGCCATCTCATGTCGCTTGCGGTCTCCACAGATTGATACAATCTTTTTAATCTGTCTGTAATTGGTAAGTACCACATACGACGATATGGAACCGATTTTCCATTCTTTGTTAAATAAAACCGATCTTTTCCACAAAATAGACAATTACTCATCTCCGATGTCTCTCTCCAAAAAATCATATGGCAATAAACCCAAAGATCGCATCATCTTCTTTGTCTCATAATAGGAGTCTACTGCATTATTATCTTCTGGCAAATAATATCTTACTAATTGCAATATCGAATCATGCAATTCTCAGACAAATTATTTTCAGTCTTCAAATTCATCAAACGTGCAGACAGAGATAACTGTGATAAACCACTCCTACAACCATCATAAAGTGGATTCCTATCACTTTCTAGCATTTCAAAAAAACTTTTTGCTTCTTCATTCGGATATTCTTCGATATTTCCGTTTCTTTCACGTAATACATTTTGCACCATTTCCACATAAGGGTTCATTTCTACATCTTGAGAATACTCAAATTCATGATGTATAGTGCCCCTACTAAAGTTTTCCACAACATTTCTAGGTCGTGGTGCAAAATTTTCTCCATGACATAACCACATGAAATAATTCAGAGTAAATCCTCTTAAATAAAAATGCTTCCAAATAGTTCTCTCATTAACAAATTTTTCATTCTTACATTTGACGCATGGACAAACCAACGTACCCGTTTCTTTGTAAACTTGTTGATTCGTCGCCATTGTCATAAACTGTGTGATGCCTTCTATAAACTCTTTCGATACGCTTTGAGATTCTGGATCAATTCTTCTGTACATCCATTATCTAGAAATGAAAATGTTCGAGCTTGATGAAGATGTCATTATAATTGCAAACACTATAGAAGATATGTGGCGGCAAATATGAGAGTTGCTTATGAAAAACGGATCAATGGTTGAAGGGTTAAATAGATTATTTATAGACGAATTAGGGACGGATTACGGACTAAGAAATTAATTTTCCGAAAAATCGTCCCGAATTCGTCCCTAAAATGGTTTTTGAAGTCCTAAATTTAGGGACGGACCCAAATATATCCCCAATTTTAGGGACTGAAAGAGATGTCGTCCCTAATTTGGGGATGGATGTTTGGTCGTCCCTAAATTTAGGAACATCATCAATTTTCGTCCCTAATTTAGGGACGTCTTACTCATCAGTCCCTAATTGGTCTGCAAATACGGACGGATTAGAGACGACTCTTCGATACGCAAAATTGGGGACGGATTCGGGACGAATTTCATTATCCGTTCCTAATCCGTGTATAATCCGTCCCTAAATTTAGAGACGGAAATGTCAATCCCCAAATTCTATCCCAATCTTGAATTTTTTAGTAGTGTTCACCTCCATTTGATAATCTCGCCCAATATCGTCTTCTAGTGGGCGTCTTGTTTATCTCACCATTACTCGTCCTGATATCTCCTATATTGTTTATATTTTGGCACATTTTATGCAGTCTCCGACGCAAGAACAGTGGAAAGCTGCTTTACGTATGGTGAAGTATCTCAAAGGGAGTCCAGGTCAAGGAGTTTTGTTGCGATCAAATAGCTTCATACGATTATTGGCCTATTGTGATTTCGATTGGGCTGTATTTCCTTTACAACGTCGTTCACTAATAGGTTATGTCATTCTTCTTGGGTCCTCTCTGATTTTTTGGAAGACGAAGAAGCATAATACTGTCTCACGTTCATCCACGGAAGCGGAATATCGTGCAATAACTTATACTTGCCGTGAGCTCAAGTGGCTAAGGGAAATACTACATACATTGGGCATCTCTTCCACAGCCAGCCCACCTTCACTGCGATAATCAAGCCACACTACATATCGCGTCCAATCCGGTGTTTCACGAACGGACAAAACACATTGAAGTTAACTGCCACTTTGTTCGCGACGAATGGAAGACAGGACGAGTTTCTCTTTCATACTCACGCACTACGGATCAACTAGCAGACGTTTTACAAAGGCTGTTGGACACGCGGTTTTCGATCGTCTTCTTGGCAAGTTGGGTGCCTACGAGGTACACACTCCAACTTAAGGGGAGTATTGAGGGAATCATATAAATCTACTGAAAATTAGGAATATTATTAGCTTATTTATTATTATATATATGTATTTAAGATTTAATGGAACGGGAGATTGAGTATTTTTCAAAACTTTCCAGATTCCAAATTTTACATTTTAATTGAATTAGTGAGATCCAACACGCTAAAATAAATGATAAATACAAAATAAATAAAAATTAACTATATTATATCTTATGAATGAATTTTAAAATTAAGTTTTAAATTGAAATAATGAATCCAACACGTTCAAATATTTTGAGTTATAAACAGTAAACAATCATTTGTTTTTTTTTTGACAACATCTACACTTAATTAATGGTATTATACGTATTAATTGAGCATTTAATGTGTTAAATATAATTTTGTTATAACATAAGGTTATTTTATTTGTGAAAAAAAATCTACGACACTGTATATATAATATATTCAACTAAACTGTAAATAAATTTTTTATTTTCTATTATAAAAAATAACGTGATATAATGGTATATCTATCATATTTTGTGGTGCATATATATGTGTAAATAATAAGTCTTCTTCTGTTGGTCCAAACAATTGTCAAAGATGCAGAAAATAACTCAATTTCGGCTGAGAGCAGCCACCGGCCATATTACTTTACTGAAAAAATTAACATCATTATTTTTCTCGCTATTAAAGTTATCAAACTATTATTTCAAAGTTATTTTTCGAATAAAATTTTAACAATTTGTTAATATTCATACAAAAAACTAAAACCGACATAGAAACGTGTACACTATTGAAGAATATTTAATAATCAATCGTGATAATCATAATTATAAATTTGATAATTATATTGTATCACTTTTCAAATTGTTTTATTTAGAGCACAAAATGATAAATAGCATACAAAGGGAGTTTATCCCTTACGAATAAAGCTATTAATCATTATAATTTTTATATTAAAGTACTGTCAACAACCTTGTATTTTGCATTACAAAATCAAATCATACAAAGTGATAGAATTATACAATCGGACCAAACACAAAACAAACACAAAAGAAAAAATCATACATCTTTTAAAATTAAAATGATATTATTAACGGATATAATACGTGTGATTAAAACTAAAAAGATGTGAAATTAAAATCGTACATCTTTCACGCCTTTCTCTCTCTTCCGGCGCACTCTCTCCCGTTTCTCCGACAGCTTCCTCAATCCATGTTTTCCCTTACAAACCAGATGTCTGTTAATCTCTGCAAGAAGAATCCATCTTTCCAATGGTGCCTGTGTGGTTTCATGAAGAGGGAGAGGATGTGGCGTTTTCAGACAATCTTGTTCAGGTATCGGACTTGACAGTTTAACTGTTTGAGTTTTTGTTTTCCGTTATTTCTATTCTTGGAAAATTTTCCCTTTTTGTCTTTGTTAAAGATAAATTGGGTGTGTTGGTGCTTTCCCCTTTGGGTCTTCCAATGGTGAAGACTCGCTTAGCTCCTAGATTTCGGTTTGGTGAAGTATTACTTAAAGAGGAAAGTATTGGGAAAAAGCTTCTAATTGAAGCCATAGCTGAAATCGACATTTACAAGTTTGAACCTTCAGATTTACCAGATAAATCTTATATATTTAAGATCTCCTGTCCTTAAATAAGATTTATTTGGAAAATCTGAAGGTTCGAACTTATAAATGTCGATTTCGGCCCTATGCCAGTGGGATTAGGATGAATCGTGCAACTGAATTTGGTTATTGGAAGACAATAGGGAAGGATAGAGATGTTCTTTGCAATAATCAAGTTGTGGGAAAGATAAAAACTTTGGTGTTTCACCCCGGTAAGTCACCTATGAATACAGGCTTGAAGACAAGGAATCAGCACAGATGGATGTTGTTCAAGATGTTTTGTGCTCTGATACCATGATAAAATATGCGACTACATCTTGGAATAAGTCGAATCAATTCTTTGTTCGTTCTATTAATCACGGAGTACGTTCTTATATAGTATACAAGATCATACAGAAAATGAAATATAATATCGCAGAATATTATATAATCTTCGAAAATATTTCGGTATTAAATAAAATATCAAAAAATATCTGGAATATCTCGTACAATATCATCAGAATAATCCGTGTGATTTTGGAGAATATTCTTATATTAATCACACGGATTATATTCGTTAATAGATATGAAATTATTTAGTGATGAACCATGATAATTTTTATTCTAATTTTATAATTTGATTTCATTTGAATATTTATGTTTTAGGATATAAATATAATAAATTATATATTTATTTATTGAAAGGTTAGACAGTTCGAGTATTTATACATGAGTTTATCTAAACAAAGAAGTAGTGATTATGAAAAATATCGTCAGAATAAATAGATGCGATTGCTTTTTAGAATATATGGTCATTCATATGAATATATTGTTTATTGTACATAAATACCTATAACTAATAGAATTTTGAAAATTTATTCTATATATTATGCTAGAATTATGTATGAGATTGATGAAATAAATATTTGAAAATTTAAAATTAATGTAGTTATTTGAAATATAAAGCTTAAAGATAAATATAAGGTAGGAGGTGATCACAATGGACCGACCACCGTGGGGATGTCGTGTTATTTCATGGGCCCCACTGTTACCGTCCCATTGGTTCTTTTAGTTTTTAAATATTCCAACATCTAAAGCCCATGGACGATAAAACCATAACAATTTTAATATATATATATATTTTAAAATAGCATGTATACATATATATTTTCCAAAACGTTTTTATATATTATTATTACTAAAATTAATTTATAACGTTACATTACGTTTTTCTTTGATTCATGTTTTTGTTAATATTAATATATTTTATAATATCAAATTTTAAATTAGAGGTGCGCGTTTCGGGTTATCCGGACCGATCTAACCCGAAAAACCTAACCCGCGAGATAAACGGGTTCTGTCTAAAATCGTATAGTTTCTGAATCTGGAATCCGAACGGGTTCGGGTCGGTCCGGATTGGGTTTGGGAGAACCCGAGGAACTCGAAAACAAACAAAAAAACCCTAAATTTTTCTCCCAACAAAAACGAATGAATTGAATTTACGGACTTTTTATTTGGAACTTTTTTTAATTTTTTACTTGGTATTATTGTTTATGGATTTTTAGCATTGTATTTCTTTTAATTTGTTGTATGTTAAATTTGGAACCCAAAATACCTGTTTTAAACCCGAATTATCTATTGAAAACCCAAAGAATCCGGACGAACCCGAATACAATTCGGGTTTTTCTGAGTTCAATATTTCAGAACCCAAACAACCCGAAATCCGACAAACTCGTCCCGAAAACTAAATGAGTTTTTATGGATTCAATTTTTTAAAACCAGAGAAACCCGAACCCAATCCGAACCCAAAGAACCCATCCCGAAACCCGAAACGTGCACCCCTACTTGAAATAGTTCATATTGAATGATATATTATTATTTTGAGTAAATTAAAATAATTATTCAAACGTAATGTCAAAGCGGCTAATGCGCCTTTTTATACAATGCGAAGCATCTCATCTACTCCACGAACATTTATAATATTACATCGTTTATTTCTTGTTACGTATTTAATATAATCACAAAGAATAAACACGCCATAGCTTACATAAGAAATCCCATCAACCTCATTTCCAAAAAATACAATGTAAAAAAAAATTGATGTTAGTAACTTCAAATCTAATGTTATAAAAAATATAAAAAAACAAATAAGAGGTAAAAATCAATTTATTAATTACCAATTATTTTTTTGGCTATAAATTTGTAATACATCAAGTTCAATTACCATGAATTACATACATTATCGATTATAAAGTATAAATCAAACCGAATATTAGAATTATTAATGTATTTTAATTATAAATAAACTTTTATATATTACATTTTACAATAATAAGTAATGAATAAGTAATAACACTCATTCAGGTTGTTCTCAATTATATTATTTATTATTCGCAATTCCAATTGCTTAAAAGGATAAACAAATAAATAATTGATTTTCGCTTACAAATTTTCAAAGGTCTAATTTGATATAAAAATCAGAATCAAAATTAAATCTCTAGAGAAAACCTAGTTAAATTCAGATTTCAACTCATATCGTATGTTTATATGATAGATGTAAATGCAATATTTTAAAATTATTTATAATTATAATTTATTACATTTATAAAATTCCATATAAAAATTTTAAAATCTACAAATTATTGTATTGCTTATCAATTAATTTTGAAATTAAAAGGGTACATCTCATCAATTCATATTATACGTTGGGTCCAATAAAAGTTATGGATTTTATTGTAAAATTTGAAAACTATTTATCACATTAAAAGAAAATCAAATTTTTAAATGAAAATGAAATCTCCCCCACGTTCTTATTTCACGACGATCTGGTGATTTATAGACTTGCCATTAATGCAAACCGTACTTAATAATCTAAAGGCTCTAATACCATACTCTTCCATGTACCCTACTAATATTGTTCCCAATATATTACTTCATCTTGACCGTGCATTTATGAAATACGTCATTTTGTTAGATAATCAACGGTTGAAAATTTTCTAAAGCGTAGATTGTGAAGCACCAGATCGTATCTCCAATCTAATTCTCACATGAAGAATCTAGAGGCTCTCGGCAGGGTCAACAAATACAAACAAATCCGGTAATTAATAAAAAGTAAAGGGTGATTTTAGTAATTTAACTTTGTCCTCTCTTTTCTTTGACCATAGTTTTTTATTTAATATCCCGAAATTTAATTTCTGTATTTATTCTACACATATATTTAATATTTTTATATATATTAAATATAATTATTGGATTTAATTTCATCACATAGCCGACAGTTTTGGGAAATTGGTCACTCTTTTATTTTTGTCTTGAAAAGGATTTTCATTTTTTAGGACGAGAGGTGGGGCAAAGGCAGAAGATAAACGAGATAAAAGTGAGATGAAATTAGGGTTTTGATGTATTACTGTATACAGATTGAGCTTGGGCAGAGCGATGTCGTCGAGTCACTTCTTGGCCAGTTCGCTTAACCCTTCTTAAGCGTTCGTTGTTGAACCCACAAATAAAATTTTTCGCCTTTTTGTGCTGGTATTGTTCTTTGCCTTTTCGGTTCTTTGGATTTCCTCATGCATTTGATTTTGATTTCAAGTTATATGTATCGATGTGATTGAATCGTCATATTGGTTGAGTTAGGGTTTTGGGGTGTCCTATTCTATTACAGTAGGTTTGTTTGAAATTATTTAGGGTTTAGGTTTTGGATTAGTTGAATAAAGGTGGTGGTTTTGGTTTTCTTCGGGAGCAGGTGTCTGGAAATTGTTCGGCTCTTCGTTGTAGCACATAATGGAATAGGTTTTGAAGTTTTAGCTCTGTTTGTTATTGCATTTATTTTCGATAATTTGGTTATTTTTGGCTGCATATTTTATTTGCTAATTCAATGGAGCTTGATTCATATGTTCTTTCTCTTTGTTTCTTTTATGGCAGATTAGTTTTTTTTTGGTAGCTGTGCGGTTTCTCCTGTCTTCTTGTAAGGAGTATTGAAGCAACTTGCTATCGTAAAGTTTTCTGCTTTTTATTACAAGAATGTCGATTAGGTTACATTGAAGGACGCTGTTGTTGTGATGGATAACCCTGGATCACAGCATTTTTTCCAGCACTCTTCCATGGAACCAGGATATGGAAATGAGTCTGTCCCGCAGGGATTTATACCTGATCAAACGAGCAGCATGAATTCAAATGCACGACCTTCCATTTTGCATGCTTCAGATGCTAAGCCGGGACTTAATTTTTCCATACAAACAGGTGAGGAATTTGCCCTCGAGTTTATGCGTGACAGGGTAAATTCTCAAAGGTCTTCAAATGCCCCTGCGGTTGGTGACTTGAATTATACCACAAGTTATATGGAGCTAAAGGGAATACTCGGGATCAGTCACACAGGATCTGAGTGTGGTTCGGATGTTTCGAGGTTGAGCTTGGCCGAGAATGGAATGAGGGAGTATGAGAGAACAAACTCTTCCCTGCATGAGTTCGGGAGTAACCTCGGGCATTTCCAGCAACCGCAAGCTTCATTAAGCAAAGATAATAGTAGCCAAAGAAACTTTCATGGGTATACGTCTTCTTCAGCCTCAGGTAGTTTAACGGCAAAAATGAAGGTTCTTTGCAGTTTCGGTGGCAAAATACTTCCACGTCCAGGTGATTCGAAACTTAGATATGTTGGAGGTGAGACACATATTATTTCCATAAGAAAGGACATATGTTGGCAGGAGCTACTGCAGAAAATACTTGAAATCTATGATCAAACTCGTGTTATTAAGTATCAGCTTCCTGGTGAAGATCTTGACGCATTGGTGTCTGTATCTTGTGATGAGGATCTCCAGAATATGATAGAGGAATGTAGCGAGATGGAAAACCGTGGGGGTTCCCAAAAGCTTAGAATGTTTTTGTTCACCATCAGTGATATTGAAGATGCTAACTCTGGAATTAACAAAAGTGGCCGTGATTCCGAGTTTCAATATGTTGTAGCTGTAAATGGCATGGACATGGAATCAAGAAGGAACTCAATGCTTCATGGGCTGGAAGGCTCTTCTGCAAACAATTTAGCTGAGTTGGATTCCAGACAAACCGAAGAAACCAATGTTGTTGGAAACGTAGTTGGAGTTCCTGCTTCGCAGTTAATGGGTGTTAGTTTCCAGCCATCCTCTATTCAATATTCACAGCCTATTCCTCCAAGCTCCTCACTTCAGTATTCTCAATCTGTTCCACCAGATACCTCGCTTCAGTATCAGCAATCCATTCCTCCGAGTTCATCTCTTCAGTATTCCCAGTCCATTCCGCCAAGTTCATCTCTTCAGTATCCCCAATCTATTCTTCCAAGTTCCTCTCTTCCATATCCGCAATCCATCCCGCCAAGTTCGTCCAGTTCCTATGGAATTTATTCGCCCTTTTATGGGCATGTACTTCACCATGGAGAAAGGGATCAGTTTCCTTTGCATCATCATCAGAGTTCTAATTATTCAGCTATCGGGGTAAATCCCAGTTCTATGCCTTTCCAGGGAATTATAAATCAGCAGGGCGGCTGGACTGAAGGGCAGCAATACCCTGGCACCACATTGCAAAGCACACCAGTTCTGATGAAGGAGTTAAACCTAAAACCTGATACAAAATTTCATGAAGTTGTAGAGCCTGAAAACCCTCATCTTTTGGGAAATGATCATCAGAATCCTCCTCAATTGGATGATGTTGAGGTGAATAATCGCTCTCAAATTCGAGAGGCAACTGCTGCCACAACTATACCTAATCAAGATGCGCATTTACTGCCACCAAGAAGGGATACACGTCAGAGCTCTACTACGAAGCCTGCTACCTACCGCGATGCTGTTATCGCTGGCCAGGTTCCTCCTGCCTCTGGTGATGAGGATCAGCTTTCAACATCAAGTAGTGCCTGTGGTCCAGCTCACGTCGGCTCTGAGTCAAATTTAATCGACCTTAACTATCCGGAGCCTGTACAGCCCCTGCAGAGGGTATACCGCTCGGAGAGAATACCTCGTGAACAACTAGAATTGCTTAATCGCTTGTCAAAGTCTGATGATTCTTTAGGTTCTCAGTTTCTAATGTCCCATTCACATTCGAATGCTGGGCAGCAAGATCTGGCTATAGAATCAAGTGGTAAATCACATGAAGATTCTCAAATAGTCAATGATGGTGCCCAACAGATGCGTAGAGATGTGGACCCAACTTCTGAGAAAGTAAGGCCGTCGGATGAATCTTTGGACTCCGAGTCTAGGCATAAACTTTTGAATCCTGATGCTGCAATCAAGAGCAGAATGATCAATACTCCAGGCATTGAAACTGAAGCTCCCATTACGAGCCATGTAGACTCAGTTGTGGACCATGGTATTCCGCAGGAGCAAGCTTCTGGTGTGTCTGCTTCTCAGCAGGGAGATATTCTTATTGACATCAACGATCGGTTCCCACGTGACTTCCTTTCTGAAATATTCTCAAAAGCACTCTCTGAGGAGACTATCGATGGTTGTCAATATCAGCATGATGGAGCTGGTTTAAGCTTAAATGTGGAGAATCATGATCCTAAAAATTGGTCATATTTTCAGAAGCTGGCAGAGGAGCAGTTTGGCCAAGGAGGTGATTCTTACATTGACCAAACTGGTCATAGCTTTCCAACTGAACTTAAAGACGGAGGAGCTGTCTCAAGGTTACACCACATTATGCCAGTGACCACAGATGGCATTCCAACAAACCTTGCTAATTCACAGATGAATTTAGGTCAAGATTATGGGGATGATTCTGCAGCAAGGGGTGGGGCTGGTGAGAATACCATTCTCTCTGATCACGAGAATGAACAGATGAAGGAGGTCACTGAGAGTGAGGAGTTCAACGCTATTGTGGAAAATCTTAGAACTTCGGTATGTGTTTGTTGCAATTCTGATTCTGGATTTGGAGGACCGAGTTTCATTAATTAGCATGTTGTTTGTTTATAGGATGAAAAGACAGAATCTAGGCATGCCGGTCTTCCTCCCTTAGATCCATCTCTGGCGGAATTTGATATCAGCACCTTGCAGGTACAAGTAGCACATTAATTTTTTGTCCTGGGAACAAACTTCGGTTTAGTGCATGGTTTTTTATTTTTTTCAATAGTCAATAAAATGTTCTAAATCGTCTGCATTTAGTCTCTTCCGTTCGTCCATATTTGTTTCTTTTTTCCCCTTCTATACTCGTGCATATGAATTTTGAGCATCTATGTCCTTTCATAATCACTATAATTTACTTGCTATTCTAAATGTCACTAGATTATAAAGAATGATGATCTTGAAGAGTTAAAGGAGCTTGGTTCTGGTACTTTTGGCACTGTATATCATGGAAAATGGAGGGGATCAGATGTTGCTATCAAAAGGATTAAAAAAAGTTGCTTTGCTGGGCGATCGTCTGAGCAAGAGAGATTGGTAAGTGCTTCTGATCATATTTTATGTTTTCTTTTTCTTTGAGGAAATTGTTTTTGAGCATGTCAAAATGATGTGCCAAAATTGTGTAGGACTTAAGAACTGTTTATACTTATCTTTTTGTTTGTCACGGGATACTAAATCACAAATGCTATCTTGTTATAGACTGTTGAATTTTGGCGGGAGGCTGATATTCTTTCGAAGTTGCATCATCCGAATGTTGTGGCCTTTTATGGTGTTGTGCAAGATGGACCTGGGGCAACATTGGCTACTGTGACGGAGTACATGGTTGATGGCTCTCTTAGGCATGTTTTGGTCCGGAAAGACAGGTAAGTTTCTGCGCTCGTGCTGTCCGTTGCATATAATTCTGATCAATCGGACTTCAGACTTTTACTGATCATGCTGACATAAGACTTCCTTTTTGTTTTGTGCTCAATTATAGGTACCTTGATCGCCGCAAGAAACTAATTATTGCTATGGATGCTGCATTCGGAATGGAATACTTACACTCAAAGAATATTGTTCACTTTGATTTGAAATGTGACAATTTACTCGTGAATTTGAAAGATCCTTCTCGCCCAATCTGCAAGGTAGTACTTGTTTTGATTCATATGCCAACAGATGAATTGATATAATCTTTTCAATGAATGATTGGATTCATTGTTTCTTCTTAGGTTGGTGACTTTGGCTTGTCAAAAATCAAAAGAAATACATTGGTATCTGGTGGTGTGCGTGGAACCCTACCATGGATGGCACCAGAGCTTCTGAATGGAAGCAGCAATAAAGTATCAGAAAAGGTAAGATGGGTTATATTATTATTATTATATTATAGATTCATTATACAGTGATGTAGATGCTCCACTGTGACTTTCAATGCCTTAACTTTAACTGGGTTTATGCCGTAAAACTTGCCCGTTAACAGTTATAGCCATCTCTATGTCTGCAGGTTGACGTATTCTCTTTTGGTATCGTCTTGTGGGAGATTTTGACGTGTGAGGAACCGTACGCGAACATGCACTATGGAGCAATCATAGGTGCGATATTTGCTCGTCCTCCTTCCCATTTCGAATCAATACGCCTTAGGAATCTTTTGTAGTAGTAGTAATAGTAGTAGAACTCACTTTGGAAATGCTGCTGGAGACAGGTGGGATAGTGAATAACACACTGAGGCCAACGATACCGAGTTATTGTGACGCGGATTGGAGGAATCTAATGGAGGAATGTTGGGCGCCTAACCCTGCGGTAAGGCCATCGTTCACGGAAATCGCAGGCCGCTTGCGGGTGATGTCCACTGCGGCAGTGTCATCAAGCCAACCCAAAGCACACACCCAAAAGGCTTCCAAATAGTAACGGTACAGAACACAAAAACATAGAAGGTTCCTTTTTCTATCTGTAGCCTAAAAAGGAAAGCAAGAAAAGCAGTCTCAGTCTCATTCTTTCTATTTTTGGGTTTCGTTTCCACACTTTGGTAGTTTAAGACAAAAGGAAGGAGAAAGATATTGATCGTTTTCTCCTCTTAGTTTTTCTTTTTTCCAATTTGAAAAACAATTTAACCAAAACAACAAGAAATAACAATATGTTTATGTTGTTCGTATGAACATTAGTTTACAAATCTTTGTATCGCGTGTGGTATGGCAATGTTGGGTTGGGTTCACTTAAAGGAGTGAAGTTCATAAATTTACCAACTATGGCTTCTAATATGAACAAAATTCAATAATCATGTAGATGAGGAGGGATCTCTCATATCAAAAGAAACATATGAATGAATCCAATGCTTTGTTGAACATTTTTGAGTTCTAAAAGACTAGCAATGCAAAGAGAGCTGCTAATCAAAATGCAACCCTCCGAGAATGAAGCTGCCGATTTGATTCATTCGGCCTTTTCAGCAATTTTTCGCCTTTTGTTACGTTTCTTCAGCAACCCTTTATCTGCAAGTGTCTTTCGATTCTGTTTCCTCCGATCCTTCACCTTCTCCTCAAATCCTTCGTCCAACATTTTCATCATCGCCACTCGTTTTGCTTTAGACACCTGCAAGAGTCAATCCCCGTAAGGTTCATGTTCTTAGTTTTGAATGGTAATGCAGTACCCGAACGATCAGAACCAATCCTTCAGGTCACACAGCATTGAATCACCAGGAAGCAGAAAAAACACGATAACAACGTTTTTTTTACGTGATTCACGATCAAATCTTACCCTGGTGACTTCTACACTGTCAGTAATTTCTTTATAGCTGAACAGCTCTAGTTGCCTTTCAAGTTCTGCTTCTATTTCATGGATAAGGTCCACATCAGTCTGCAGACAATATCTAAAGGTTTAGACATAGATGAATACGAAACTCGAAAGTCAGTGTTCCATGTAATCACAGGGATGCACTTACCTCGGTAATAATGCTAACGGCTAGACCTCCTCTACCAGCTCTAGCTGTACGTCCAACACGATGAACATAATCTCTCGGATATCTAACACAAAGCAACAACATAGTTAAGATTTTGATGAGCTTTTCATAACTTGAAACTGAAATTTTCAAGAATAACTCACCTTGGGATATCATAATTAATGACGAGATCAACGGTAGGAATGTCTAATCCACGACTGGCAACATCCGTTGCAAGCAATATTGAAACTTTTCCAGACTTAAATTTACTCAATGCAGATAGCCGCTTCGATTGGGAATTCAAAGAATGCAAAGCTACAGCTTCTACCTCAAGCTCTTCCAACATGAGATTTAAACGTTCACATGTTCTGCTTCCATGGAAAACATACGAATCAAAGTACAATCAGATCCAATGGAATCGCAAAAAAGGAGCACACTTTCTAAAAGGATGATAATAGATCATGAATATAGGACCTGCATGTTGAGACAAATATCATGGCGGATCGAATACCCATGTCTTCCATTTGGGACAATATGTGCACAAGATACAGTTCTTTTGCGTCTTTGTCTATGAAAATGTACTGCTGCTTTAGAGTGTCCACAGTCTTGAAACCTTCGTAGGCTTCATAGAAATAAGCCTTATTTGCAGAGAGTTCGAGCAATGTCTGTAAATTACTTGTCATGGTGGCAGAAAACAACAACGTTTGCCTGTTTTTGGGCAAACATTGGAAGATTGCTCGTAATTCCTCTTCAAAACCAACATCCAAAACTCTGTCTGCCTCGTCCAACACCAGAAACTATTACATACATAAGCCCAAAACATCTCGAGATGTAAGAATCTAATGATATCTTTTCAATGGGATAAGATTTGAATATGAAAACGTATTGATGATCCAAAACCCAGATTAAGTAACTTTCTTGCTAAAACCCAATTGCTTATTTACCTTGGTTCTGGAGAAAATCGGGGGAATATCTGGATTTTGTTCCAGCAAAACCCTAATCCTCCCTGGAGTAGTGATGACGACATGAGGTCGCGTCACTAAGCTCTTCGTTTGCGTTAGCATATCCATACCTCCGACAATCACAGAGCAACGTAAGTTAAGGCACGAGCCCAAAGCCTTGAACTGCTCGGCGAGCTGGAACGCGAGCTCCCTCGTCGGTGTAACCACGAGGGCGAAAACACCGTAAGGATCCTCCGCGAGACGGTGCAGAATCGGCAGAGCAAAAGCCGCCGTTTTTCCGCTTCCTGTCTGAGCGAGCCCAAGCACATCTCGCCCGGCGAGGATCTTAGGGATGCAGTGCGTCTGAACTTGAGTGGGTTTGCGCATACCGAGCTCCTTGCACGTCTGCACAGCCCAATCAGCCAAGCCGAGGCTTTCAAACGTGGCGGCAGAGACGGAGGCGGCGTCGGAGCTAGGGTTATGGTTCGTAAATTTCTCGAATTTGGGGACATCATGGTCGGAATCGCGTCTCCGGGATTGTTTGGGCAGTTGGATTTTAGGGTTTTTGCGGGGTTTAGCGATGATGGTAATACCACCTTCTTCAGCCGACGAAGGCTCTCCCATTCTGTTTGGTACGGAAGAAAAGCCAATGGAACTCCAAAGTCTCTACCTTTATGGAGGAACAAAACTGAGGAATAATATATATATATATATATCGATACGTACATAAATAAACTAGTGACGGTGTGTGAACCTGAGCGGTTTGGCAAATAAACCGGATAATTAGCACAATTTGGAAACCAATTAGGATTTAGTCTCCAAAATTAAAATATTCATGAGTTCGGTATTAAAATTAAAATACTCACTAGATTAAATTTTGATTTTTTAGTAAATGAATAAATATAAATATTAAAATACATGTAAAGTTTCTATAACATTATTATTTATTAACATAAATATAATTGTTGATTTAACTTTGAACATTGCACTCATAGTTCTTAAATGTTAACGTTAGAATATTCATATATCCAAATGTATCTATTTTTATTTATTCATGTTATAGATATGTATTCAAGGAAAATTAAAATTGGCCATAACATCCGAATTTCAAGTATTGAATTAGGGATTCGAATTCGGATAAAAATTATCATTTAGATTTGGGTCCGAATAATACAAGGTCTTGTATGGTAGAGTCACAATCGTTCGCAAACGCAGTAATTGTGTTTTTCGGCGACTGCGGGTGACATTAAAACCGACTAGTGGAATCGTAGTCGTCCGAAAACGCAACGAAATATATTATTTAAAAATCTGGTGAAATTATGTTATATTACGTTTGCGTTTTAGTGCGTTTTGGGTCCGAATAATGTAAATATTGAAGACTACCATGTATTGACAAAACATCAAAGACTAAGTCATATAGCAACCACAAAATATTGATTCCAAATTCATAATAGTAATAATAATAATAATAATAATAATAATAATAATAATAATAATAATAATAATATAAAAAGAAGATTTTTTTTTGTTTTTGCCATGTCAACACCAAAAATATTAGAAAAATATTTTAATTCGAATTCAGCGTATCTCTCTTTCCCCTTTTTCAAGTTGCTTAATGGCCATTAAAGAACTCTCCTCAAATTCATTGTTTCTACTACGATGAACTTTGAAACTCTCTGATGACCTACTTAGATATTCTTAATATCTGCCTCAGCATGTTATATTCGATACGGGTAAGAGAAGCGGTATTCTTTTCTTAAACTGCAAAAAAAAGAGAACGGTAATCTCACGATTAACTACTTCATTTATGAATTTCATAGTAATAGAAATACATGTCCTACCGAAACTGAATTTTTAACTTGCTATCCTATCATCTTGCCTAACATGCAAAGATTTCCCTCCACGGAAAAGATGATTCATTCGGATCAAAATGAAAGCCCAACTACATTGCATTGCCAGAATATGCTTGAATTCTGCATTAGCAGTAGTGGATGTGCTCTCTGATTCGCTTCCTCCTCCTTTATTTGTTTTCACCCACACTTCCTTTAAGATTCGAGAAAGTGTTCCCACTTCACTGGTAAGTTTATATGTTTCTCCATCCGAACGAGCGATCCCAACCGAGAAATGTGGACGAACAATCCTGACCGATGAAAATCTCCAGCGCATCATCCTAGCTCGTAAATCGACCATTTCAATGGTAAGTTTCTTTTCATGTGTCTTGTGATCATCCCGTGTGTATTGCTTCATAGTCCTCTGCAACTAATAAAAATAATTTGTCGCTGCTCATGGAGAAGAGGAAGGCAGAAGCATGGATTTGGGTATTTTTCAGAATGGGGAGCAACGGTCGAATCCGAGGTTACGGTTCCAACTTGGTCGGTGATAGCTAGGGCGATACGGGGATGATGTATCGCACTTATGGGTTTGGGTCTTGGCCGGAACGGGGAGAAACGATCCTGTATATAGGGTTGCTATTCCAACTTTTTCGGTGATATGATGGATCGCACTCACGAACGGACGATTGGTATCTCATATCTTTCTTCTCTTATTTAGATATCATTTTTAGAATTATTGGCCACCATCCACGTTTAAAACATGTATCTCATAGAGGTAATTTCGATTGAAATATTGGCCACCATCTACAAATCGAGGGCGGTGCGGGGATGATGGATTGCACTCAGGAACGGACGATTGGTATCTCATATCTTTCTTCGATTATTTTAATAGCATTTGTAGAATTATCGGCGAGTTATGACATATCTATGGAGATGTATCAACGAATTGATTATGAATCCTTGGTGCATTTTATGATTGGATTTAATGGTGCAATTTATGATAAAATAAACGACAATTTCCTGGTTCTAGATGAATTTAGCAGGTTGATACAGATTTACCAAAAGACTCTTAGAATGAAAGGTAAAATCTAAAGAAATGTGTGAGCACCAAGACTGTGTTACAAGTTTAGCTATGAGAGGTACACCTTCTTATTGCTTTATTCTTTACAAAGTGGACATGTGTATTTGTATATTGTTCAAACAGTTTGTGATTTCTATCTACGAATATGTTTCAGAGATTCCGAATGTGTATTTCTCTACGGGATCATGATTAGTGATTTAGAGAACTACGCCATTGTTCCATCTGATATGGCCATATTGGCTGGGCAAGGCATGTGAAATTCTGGGTAGTGACTCCGGTTACTCTTGGGTCTTGCATTTATTATTCAGATATGATTTTGAGCTTTCGTACAAATTGAGTTGCAATGCATTGTAGAAGAGTGAGTAAAAAAGGAATACAATATTAAATTGGTTTTTGGTCACTCATTCATGTTTTCGCGTGGAGATTTTTTTATGAGTGGGTCTTTGGCTAGGCTTTACAAGCCCTTTGATGAATTGTTTGTGGACTCGGCTGGTAAGCCAAGACACTTTAAGAATTAAATAATTTGGTTTTATTCTCCCCATCTTTCTATCTATTGGAAATAAATTTTTTTTCTCTCTTGCGTTGCAAAATTAAGGGGTCATTTGGATGTCACTCATGGAAAAGTTTATCAAAAAGATTTTAATTGAGCTAACTAAGTTCATAAACTATGTTTACTGCAAAGTGTGTATAACTAATATGTTTGGAGATGTTTCTATGATCTGAAACCAGAAATAATATGATAACTATTCTTATTCTTTGATGTAGACGAGGCTTGAGAACATGAAGGAGAGAGGACAAGGCAAAACCATGGGAAGAAAGACTTGAAAAAGGTCAATAAGAGAAAAACCAAATCTGCCACCACCAACCGTATAGCTGAAGTCCTGCTTGAAGAAACTAGGCGATGAGGCGAGTAAAATTCATGTTGGGAGGGGAAAAAACGTGAAGCCCCCTCGAATAATTTGGTAAGTGTTATATGAGTGTTTCCATTTCTATTTTTCTTTGTTGCACCTGCTAATAGGAAGAGGTAAAAGTCCCATCGAAGAAGCTCACGAGTCCAAACCTTCAACAACTAAAGTAATTCGAAAACCTCAAAACACTACTTAGAAGATTTGTTAAAAAAATTATTTACTTTTGAATGCTTTCCCACCCACGTTTAACTTACCCAAAGAAACGCTCTCTCTGTCTCCCAAGAACAATCCTCATTCTCCCAGGTACAAACTGCCAGTTTAAAATCTTTTGAGCCATTGAATACCTACGACCACCTATTTTCCATCTTTCCCATCGTTTCTCCTTTCTTTTTTCACCATCGATTGCCATCCAATTCTTACACTAGCGATCACTCCTTCAAAGTTTTCCAGGCCAAGTGGATCATTCAGGCCAAATGCATGAATGAGACAGTTTTGAGCTGCAATAGTTGCTATGATTATTAAAAATTCATGCATTTGGGTTCCTCACGTACCACATGAGAAAATATATAGAGATCTCAATTAAACGTACATGAATGATAACTCTGAGATTGTCGTCATAGATATCATAAAAAATATTGTCAATGATTTTTCTTTGTCTGGTATTATCTCAGGTTGTACTTGTTTCTATAGGTAAAGCTTATATGTTAAAATGCAGGTATATGTGAAGCCAATGAATGTTCGGAACGACTTTTTGCAGAAGAATTTGCCATTTATCTTGGTACACATTTTTGCTCATTTTATCCACAAGTATGTACAAGTAACATACTTCTAAGAATTAGCTAAATATAGGCATTGCTCATTAATTTTTAAAGCGTGAGATTGTTTGAATCAGTGCTTTGAACCTCATCTTGGTCAACATTATCCGGTTTTATGTTGCTGGCTTTTCTGATCATTTGAATGATTATTTTTTTCTTTATTCGACACTAAGTTTTCTCTGCCATTGTTAACATAATTGAAAAGCCATGGGAGCATGTCATCATAGATGGGAAGCCACATACACATGGTGGGTTTCTGAGCCTTTTCTTAAATCAGTCCTATACTTTATACTAAAAACTAATCACTTCTCCTTTGATAATTTCTCTCTGGTGAAGGTTTTAAGCTTGGATCAGAGAAGCATATAGCGGAGGCAACAATACAAAAGTCTGGTGTTCTAAAATTAATATAAGGTATTGAAGGATTAGCAGTGCTGAAGACAAATCAGGTAAATGCATCCATTTTTAGACCCTTTGAAATATACGTTGATATCTTTGATATATTCCACTCATTGTTTCATGTCTCTTCTTTAAGATGAAAAATTATCCAAGAGTTATAGCGCTATACAAAATATAAGTAATTCAAAGCTACAATTCTAGCCATTATATTTTGTTATTGTGTAAGTTTGGAGAAAGTGATGCATCTGTTAAACATAACAAGTGGGTCCAACTTTCTTGAGAATGACATTGAACCACCCATCTTGTTGTGAAGTATTGTACAGATGAAAATTGCAAACTCTAAAATTATTCATGGTTAATAGAAGTGTGAAACATTATGTTCAATGGAAGAACTTGTGAAAGGTTGGTCTAATAAGTTGATGTCTTATCCATGTATGGTTTATTATGATCTAAATGATTGGCTATAAACTCTATGTAAAATGGAAATATATTCAGCTTGCAACAGAAGTTAGTGCATCGTGGAGGTATGATTTTTTACTATATTTACGAGCATTCGAAGTGAATTCCTTATGATGGATCATATAATACATGGGTTTCTCATGGCTACAAGTATTCATACGATTCGATATCAACAGTTCCGAAGAAGTCATTTTACTTTGAAGAGAGGTACTTGGAGGTAAAGAAAGTTCTGATGGAGACGTTCTTCGGTCATCCAAAAGTCGATGTTTATAGCCTATCCGTTTATATCTTATGGGAAACACTGTGCTGAAGAGGTATTTTCTTTTACGATGTCTTCCTGTTAAATTTTCGCATCATGAATTGTAATCGTGTAACACGATGACCGTGACATGTTTTAGGATTGATTTGTGATCTGTTGATTTTGTTGTTGAGTTATCTGTTATTGTGGTGGTTTAGAGTCATATTTCTATGGAATAAAAGCATAGATGATTAATCTTGGAACACGCGTATGTATTTGTTCTTTATGCTCCCCTGTTTTGCCACCAAATGCAGTGCGTATCAGATGAGAGTGTGGTACACGTGTGTCTATGTCGGCTTGATCTGTGTGGGTAATGTGATCAATTGGGTTGCATTGGTTGTATTTTACCATTAATCCTAGACTTTAATTCTGGTAATAAATGACTGATTCATTGGCAAAAGACTCAGGTAATACTGATAAAGTTGGTAACTCTGTAGACAATATATAAATTTTTTTAGTATCTTAAATAAATAGTGCGTAGACTTTAGAAAAGGCAGAAAATGGGAAACAATACTAAAAAACTCAATGATTTGCATTATGTGGTAATTGATCACTAAATATAACAAGCTTTTTCAGTCATAATAGTCAATTGAACAATCATAAAAATTATGCAGTTACAAATAAAAAAATCATGCAAAAAACTATTATCCAAACACTACTAGAAAATTAAGATTTAGGGACTGAAGAATTCGTCCCTAAACGTGTTTAGGGACGGACTAGGGACGACCAACAGTAGTCCGCAAACGAGCATCGCCAAATGATATATGTCCCTAATTCCTCCGCAAATAATCGACGGGAAAACTCGGGGAATTTTAAAAAAAAAAATTACGGACGGACATCTCGTCCGCAAATTTCGGGACAGATGGGGCGTCTGTCTGTATTTTTTTAAAAAAATTTAAATTTAATTTAATTACATTAAATTTTAATTTTTGTACTTATCGATAATTAATTAGAATATTAACATGTGTATTACAAAACTGTTGCAGGTATTTTGGAATCGTCGTTATAGGAACTCGGGACGACCGCCGAAACCCACGACGGTCAGCAGAACTCGGGACAATCATCGGTTTCCGAGACGACTGCCACAACTCGGGACGACCGCTGGCACTCTGGACAGCCGCCAAAACTCGGAAGAGAAAGGAATGGGCGAGAGAGAAAAAAATAGACGAAATGAACAATGGGGTGGGATGGAATTTATAGTCTTTTTTCGGACGGTCGAGAAAAACGTCCGTAATTACGGACGGAAAGAAAACGAGGCATCTGCAATTACGGACGGAAAGAGAATGGTCATCTGCAATTGCAAACGAAAAAAAACAATTGTGGATATCCCATGGTCGTCTCCAATTGCGAACCGATTGCCCGTGCGCAAATATGTGGACCGTCCGTCCCGGGCTTTCTCCATCCGTGACTCGACACCGTCTGTGTGTCTCAAGCCTTCTCCATCAGTGACCCGACATCGTCCGTCGGTCCCGAGCCTTCTCCATCTGTGACCCGACACCGTCTATCCGTCTCGAGTCTTTGTTTACAATGCGTAATTTGTTTATTCTTGTTCCGCGATTGATTATTTGACATGCAATATGGACAAGCCAATCAACTAACAAGGATAAAAGCATGCATTCAAGTAACTCCACACGGACGGACGATGCGGGTCACAAATGGAGAAGGCTCGGGATGGAGAAGGTTATGCATGATTTGTGAATCTGTGATATTCAAGAACTATGATATGCGTGAAGAATCGGAAAAATAAGAAATGTGGAAAATCAGATAAAATCGATATGATTGATTTTTTATGATGTTTTTCCACGGAGGGACCGCCGTAGGGTAGCGGCTGTTAAATCCCTAAGGTAATATCTATTGATTTTCGGTGAAACGGAATACAATGCAATATCTATCGATTCTCGGTGAATCGGGATATGTGAATGCTCATGATCGAATAAATGTTAACTAAGTTAGTTCTAACTAAGGACAAAAGGTTATATAATTATGTGCTCTCACCTGGGAACTACTTAGCTAACACTCAAGGTTATCACTTGCATCGTAAATAATGAGATCTAACAGCAGTATGTCTCCGGATATTAGATCTTTTCCCGATTATGTTTATGTTTAATGAAATATGTTTGATTGTGGTGATAATCCCTCGTGTGATTAAGTCAAGTTAAATGCCTACCAATGAATAAGCACTCGTCAAGACTTACATCGATGTGTGTAGAATTGATAAAGTGAATTGCCACATAATTTAAGATAGTGATTGGGTATTCAATTTGCTTATGTAGTAAAATGTTGGTTGATCGAGATAAGGATTTGCCCCACCTATATAACAAGAGTGATGTCACGAGCTCACAGATTGAACTAGATGAGTATGATAGAAGAGTATTCTTCAACAATCTTGCTCTTGCATATCCCATTCATAAACATATAGACGTTTTGGGTCTTTCACCTTGCCATCAAGCATTCTTTAATAAAATAGATAAGGAAATTGAGACAAGGACATACAAAGAATTTCGAGGGAATGAAGAATGGGAAAAAGCTATGAATGCCGATGAGCCGTCCCAAAGCCACCCCTAAGAGGATATGTGGATGTCCCGGATTAGGGACCGAAAATCCAATTGCAATCTTTAAATTTCTAGTAGTGTACAGACTAAGGCAAATAGTTGCCGACGAGCCTTCCCGAATCCGTCCCTAAATAGATATGTGGTAATCTCGGTTTATGGACGACCGGTGAAGGGCGTTCTCGATTTGCGGACGGTTGTCGTCCCTAATCTGGGATGCCCTCCAGATACGTTTCGAATACGTCCACAAATACTGACGACTTAAGGACTGTTTATCCGTCCGCAAATTTCCAGACAGATTAGGGACGAATTTCTTTTCCCGTCCCTATCCATTTGTAATCCGTCCCAAAATTTAAGGACGGACTGGTCAGTCCGCAAATTCCGTTTGCAATCTTAAAATTTCTAGTAGTGAAAATATGCAATCCCTTTTCTCGATAAATTACGTTTTAAAATTTCAAAGATATTATGGACAAATCGCAGTGTTATTTCACATTATATCTTATAAATCTATTATTTAAACTTTTATATTGAAAATTAGAATTCATGTATTGGCTAATATATATATCAAATGTCACAACAATGTTTGAATTAATGAATTATATACAACTTAATAAAATTACAGCGCAAGTATCATTTAGATTTTGATAAATGGTATTAAAAAATTAACACTTATATTAATTAATAGATTTTTTTGGTTCATGTCATTGCGTACTTATCGTTTGTAAATGTATCAATCATGTTTGTTCACATTTCGACCGCCATGCTCTATAAATATATACACCAATAAAAATCTAAAAACAATCAAGAAATTCAAACATAAATTAGTTTTAAAAATTCTCAAATTATGTTCATACCTCAATAATTGTTTTTAAATCATGTTGTAATTAACTTTAGTGTTATAAAATTATGCAAATACAAATATGAAAAACAATCATACGAAAAACTCCAGTGCGATCACTACCTCCAACAAATTACGTTTTAAAATTTCAATGATATTATAAATGGTATTGTTAGTTTATATTACATCTTATAAATCTATTATTTAAACTTTTATATTGAAAATTAGAATTTGTGTGTTTATATTGAACGATATATATATCAAATGTCATGACAATTTGAATTAATGAATTATATATAACGTTTAAAAAACATACAATGTAATTATCACAAAACCGCGTAACGCGGATATGATCTAGTAAAATAACAATTTGATGAAGAAAAGTAAGAATTCTTAGAGAATCGTAACACATAAAGGCCTTGAATTTGAATGAATAATCAAGAAGAGCTTTTCCTCATAATCTGCAACTGCATATCATTTATCAGTAGCCAGCCATTAACAATGTATGTATATCCCCTTTACAGTTTCAAGCTTTTGAGATGAACAGATATAGGGTTTCATCAATCCCTTTCGGTACCTCTTTGATCCTTACCGATGATGGAAACGTTCACACTTCTAGCATCTATGAAGTGGAGCAGGACGTAAATCGAGTGGCTGATACCGAACTCGATCCTTATGAGGAAAAGATCCTTCCTGAATAGTTTGAAACAATCCGAGAACAATTCAATTTTGATCAGATTTTGATAACTTTTTGAAATTACGAATTTGGAGATTGTTCATTATCATTACCTCGTCTGCATTTATCTGGAAAGGCTTCACAAAATCCTCAAACATCACAGGAGAAAGACCCTTCATTTTCTCTTCAACTTCCTAGAGATTACCAAAATAAAATTTACTCAATTCATCAATAAGTTTCTCAAAACAGAAGAGCCAAGAGTTAAAGAATCTGTACCAATCCAGTTATCCTCGAATTCTCGAGTAATTCTCGTGTGATCAAATCGAGTATATGCCTGTTTTCTCTCAGAGCATTCATCGCAAGCTCTTCTGTTTCCTCAATATACTGTCACGGGCATAGAGTATCTTCGTAAATGTATTTATTTTCCTCATTTAGTGCAATAGATTTACGTATTGACGATAAACTTCAATCCGTTATTGAAATGTAAATCTGAATTCGGAAAGTTACCCTTGTCAACTCGCGGGTGAATAGCTCAGATACTTCGATTGACATATCTGCAGGAATCACATGAGGATCGTCCCACTGGCATAATCACCGAGCAGAATAAAGAGTTACTGAAGAAGAAGAAGAAGAAGAAGAAGATAGAGAGCGAAGGCGAAATGTGATAAATGCATTACCCTGTACTTTATCAGTTCACCATCTGGACTATCGGGTCGATTTACCAATCCCAGCTTTTTTGTAAGTTGTGTGAGACCTAATTTTGCATTTTGGGGACTAATCACCATCTCTCTACCAATCTGAAAATATGATCCTCGATAAGAAAAACATGCGAACTCAAAGCGATATCAGGATATATTCAAAGCCAGTAATAACAACTTATAGGTTCTTGCAGCATCACTTACTTTGGTTATTTTCTCGAGATCATCTTTTCCTCCATCTGTGACGTCATCGCCAAAAACCACACGTTCAGCGCAACTTCCGCCATGAGCTACTACCATTTGCATCTTCATGTAGCCAAATGTGGTATAACCTTGGTCTACCATGTCTTCACGAGGATAGAAAACAGATATCGCAGTTTCCTGTGCATTTTACAAGAAGGGCATCGATGAACAATGTCGAAACAATAATATAGAATCAAATAAAAAAATTTGGAACGGACCTTTCCACCAGGAAGGAGCTGAGAAAAGGCATGCCAATCAAATCGGGGAAACAAATGAGCCAACACTATATGGCCAGCCTCATGAACAGCTAAAAGTCTCTTCTTTTCGTAAGACACCTAATGACAAACAACTCAAAATGATCAAAAGGTAAGTTGTATTGCAGAATGTTATTGAGGACGAGGTTGGTACGCACACTTTGTTCACATTTCTGTTGTTCTTCTTCTGTAAGAAGAACACCCATACCCTCGAGCAATTGTTTATCTAACACATCAACAATATCTTGCTGGAATATCTTCAAATGTCCCTTCCTTACCTGTGAAAATTATGAGTTTGAATATTAACAAAACTGATAAGTTCCAGCAAGTCTATGTCAGGAAGGGGAAAAAGCAGTGAGTGAGGAGAAGAATCTAGAAGCTTCTACAACTGACAGGTAACTGTATTATGTTAGTATTAGTGTGTGTTTGTTTGTGTGGATTAGTATAATCCAGTGTAAGTGTGAGTTGTATTGAAAAACTATAAATAGAAGGTGTGGATTTGAATTTAGGGGGCGGTTATTTTTTTCTGGGCTTGGTTGTGGGAAGAGTGGTGTGATATACTCTCTAATCAATTTCTACAGCTTGTTCTTGTTTTTCGGTGATCAATAAAGTGAAAGGAGTGTTTTCGGTTACGTGGAGCTTATCAGATTGGTATCAGAGCAAGTCTATCATGGCAACAACAAGGAGTGTGCTGAGAATTGAGCAGATTATGGAGGAATTCGAAAGATTTCAGGCTAAAGTTGAGTCCAGATTCACCGGATTAGAGAATCAGATGCTGAATCTCTCAAATTTGGGTGAAGAGTTTGCAGGTATGAACAAACAACTTCTGAAATTAGATGCAATTGAGCAGTTCATTCTTACATTCTGTTCCGACACTCAGAAAGAGTGTCGACAGGCTCCAATTCAACAGTCCTAGGGGTTACGAGAGGGAGAAGCTTCTTCTCCACCTGAAATTGGAGTTCAAATATTGGATATGGAAGCGAAACCGAGAGAGGATGGAAGTAGGTTTCTGGGAAACTCAGAGACACATCTCAAAAAAATTGATTGAAGGAATTAATGTTGTTGGATGGCTAGCAAGAGCAGAGCGTTCTCTGAATTGGGAAGCAGTTCAGATCAGGAGAAACTGAGACTGGCTTCAATGAGTATTGATGGTAAGGCTCTTAACTGGTACAATTGGCAGAAATCTAAGAGGCCTTTTTCTAGTTGGGATGATTTCAGGAAGAGATTATTGGAGAGATTTAGTTCTGGAACATCTGGGGAGGCCAATGAGAGGTTATTTTCTCCTCACTCAGATTGGTACTTTCTTGGATTACTTACAGGAGTTTGAGGAATTGTTATCTCAATTGCAAGGAATTCCTGATAAGGTGCTTGAGGGAGCTTTTAAGAGTGGGCTGAAACCAGAAATGAAAGAAACTATCAGAATTTTACAGCCTCATGGGTTGGAAAACCTGATAGCACTGGATATAAGATTGAACGAAAGCGATTTCAATACAGATGTATTTAAGAAGAAGAATAGTATTGAAAGAAACTCTTACTTCAGGACTGTGAATGTACCTACGGGTTCTTCGGACTGGCAGTCTAGACCTTCGGTGGTGCAAAATCAAAAAATTCAGTTGCAATTCAGGGTTCTAAAACCAACTCCATACAACAGGTTAAAAAGAAAGAAGGTACTCTGTTTCTGATGTGATGAGAGGTATTTTGTGGGACATAGATGTCCAATGAAGGAGCTTCAAGTGATTTTGGTCCATGATGATGGACAATTGATGGTGGAAGAGGATGAAGAAACTGATTTACAACATGAAAATCAGTGTATTCAGATGGACGAACTGGCAGAACTTTCTATGAAATCCGCGATGGGTCTAACATCTCCAAAGACCCTCAAGTTAAAGGAATGATCAAGCAACAGGATGTGGTGATTATGGTTGACAGTGGAGCTACTCACAACTTTATTTCAACTGAGGTGATTCAGAAGTTGGGGCTGAAAACGGTTGTTACCATAGGTTACGGAGTGGTTTTGGGGACTAGAGTGACAGTTAAAGGTGAAGGGATTTGTAAAGCATTGAATATCCAAATTCAGAATATGGAGATTACAATTGATTTGTTGCCATTGGAGCTTGGAAGTGCAGATGTTATTTTGGGAATTCAATGGTTAAGAACATTAGGAACATTCAGCTTGATTTTGAAAGATTAGAGATGAAGTTTTATAACGGGAGTTCTTGGATCACTTTGAAAGGAGACCCAACTTCACATAATTCTTTAGTAACTCTCAAAACTTTATGGAAGGATGTTTATAAAGGAGAACAAGAATATTTGGTTAAGTTCTCCAACCTGGAAAAAACTTCAGAGTTTGAGCAACACATTGCTTTTGAGTTAGCTCATGTTTTGGAGTCTTCTCCAGGGTTTTTGATGAACTTGCTGGTTTACCACCACTTAGAGGTAGACAACATACAATACACCTTAAGCCAGAGACGGGACATGTTAGTGTTAGGCTTTATAGGTATCCACACTTCCATAAGGAAGAAAATGAGAAGCTGGTAAAGGATATGTTGCAAGCTGGAATTATAAGGCCTACCCAAAATCCTTTTTCCAGTCCAGTGTTGTTAGTTAAGAAAAAGGATGGAAGCTAGAGATTCTCTGTGGATTACAGGGCCTTGAATAAAGAGACAATCCCGGATAAATTTCCTATTCCAATGATTGATCAACTTTTGGATGAGTTACATGGAGCTGCTATATTTTCAAAGCTGGATTTGAAATCTGGGTACCATCAGATCAGAGTGAAGGAGGAAGGCATTATGAAAACAGCTTTTAGAACTCATGATGGTCATTATGAATTCCTAGTTATGCCCTTTGATCTCACCAATGCCCCAGCCACTTTTCAAGCTTTGATGAATGAGATATTCAGACCTTTTCTCAGAAGGTTTGTCTTAGTTTTCTTTGACGAAATACTGGTGTATAGTCAGAATTTGGGGGACCATATGGATCACTCGAGTATAGTGTTGAATAAGTTGATCCAGCATAAACTTTTTGCTAACAAAAAGAAATGCACATTTGGGCAATCTTCAGTGGATTATTTGGGTCACATTATATCTAAGGAAGGTGTAGCTACGGACCCAAGTAAAACTTTGGCAGTACAACAGTGGCCAATACCTGTCACAGTGAAAGATTTGAGAGGATTTTTAGGGTTGTCAAGTTATTATAGAAAATTTGTGAGAAGCTATGGTTCTATTGCACAACCTCTTACAGACCTTTTGAAGAAGGATGGGTTTGCTTGGGATGAAGAAGCTGAGAGAGCATTTAACAAGCTTAAAGAGGCAACGGTTTCTGCTCCAGCGTTGAGTTTACCTAATTTTCAGGAAATTTTTGTAGTAGAAACTGATGATTTTGGGTCTGGTTTGGGTGCTATATTAATGCAGTAACAGCAACCTATCGCTTACTTCAGCAAAGGATTGACTGCTCGAGAAAGAATGAAACCCATATATGAGAGGGAGTTGATGGCAATAGTGTTTTCTGTTAAAAAATGGAGACACTACTTGATTAGGAGGAAATTTTTGGTGTACTGATCAGAAGAGTTTAAAATATTTGTTGGAACAGAGGATGGTTAACCTTGAATATCAAAAGTGGTTGACTAAGTTGTTGGGGTTTGAGTTTGGCATTCTTTATAACCGGGAATAGAAAATAAAGTTGCAGATGGCCTTTCCAGGATACAACAGCCTTCAGAAATACAGTTCCAAGCCTTTCTACTAGCGATAATAGTTCCAAATATCATACAGTTTGAAAATTTGGATAAGGAAGTGTTATTGGATCCAGTGTTAGGACCAATTACAGAGAAGCTTCAAAGACATGAGGAAGAACCAAGTGGATATAGAATTTTTCAAGGAAGGCTATACTATAAGGATAGAATGGTTATTCCCAAAAATTCGGAGTTGGTGAAGTTGATTTTGAAAGAATACCATGATGGGCCAGTTGGGGGACATTATGGTGTCTTGAAGACAGTAAAAAGAGTTTAGAATTTGTTTTTTTGGGAAGGGATGAAGTCTGATATTCAGAAGTATATTACAAGATGCTTGGTTTGTCAGACATTTAAGTACTCTACATTATCTCCAGCAGGGCTTTTACAACCACTTCCTATTCCTAACCAAATCTGGAAAGATTTGTCTATTGATTTTATTGAAGGACTGCCTAGATCTTCTGGTTATAATGTGTTTATGGTGGTGGTGGACAGATTGAGCAAGTATGCTCATTTTATAAGATTGAAACATCCTTTTACAGCTGCTGATGTGGCCCGATATTTTGTGAAGGAGGTCATTAGACTGCACGGTTATCCTAAATCTATTGTTTTAGATAGGACAAGATTTTCTTGAGCCACTTTTGGTCGAAGATGTTTAAACTCATGGGGACAAAGCTTAACTATAGCATGACATATCATCCACAATACGAAGGGCAAACGGAGGTAATTAACAGAAGTTTGGAGACTTATCTTAGGTGTTATGCTACTGAACATCCGAGATCATGGTCCAAGTTCCTGGATTGGGGAAAATTTTGGTATAATACTTCATTTCATACAGCCTTGAAGACATCTCCATTTCAGGTTGTCTATGGTCGAGAACCACCTGTTTTAGCAAGATTGGAAGAGGGTTTTACAACAAACTTTGAATTGGAAAGGGAACTGAAGGAAAGGGATCAGATGTTGGAGGAGATTAAGAGGAAATTGTTGCGAGCTCAGCAGATGATGAAAGAAACAGCTGATAAGTCTTGTAAGGATATACACTTTCGAGTGGGAGACAGGGTTTTCCTTAAACTCAGACCCTATAAATGGAAGAGTTTGGCAACTAGAAGTTTTCAAAAACTTTCTGCCAGATTCTATGGACCTTTTAAGGTCATGGAGAGGATTGGGAAGGTTGCTTATAAACTTGCTCTACTAGAAGCTACAACAATACATCTTGTGTTTCATGTGTCTCAACTGAAACAAGCTAAACAAGCTAATGGAGAACAGTTTGATTCTGTTTCTATTCCCAAGCAATTGTCAACAAAGTTAGAGATGCAAGTGGAGCCTGAGGACATTGTTGATACACGTTACTCCAAGCATGGGTTTCTAGAAGTTCTGATTCAGTGGAGGAATTTACCATTTCATGAGTCTATCAGGGAGTTAGCTAAGGATATCTCCAAGCAGTTTCCTGATTTCAAGCTTGAGGACTAGCTTCGTCTCAAAAGGGTATTGATAAGTTCCAGCAAGTCTATGTCAGGAAGGGGAAAAAGCAATGAGTGCGGAGAAGAATCCAGACGCTTCTACAACTGACAGTGTTACTGTTATTTTTTTCTGGGCTTAGTTGTGGGAAGAGTGGTGTGATACACTCTCTCATCAATTTCTACAGCTTGTTCTTGTTTTCGGTGATCAATAAAGTGAAAGGACTGTTTTCGGTTACCTAGAGCTTATCAAAAACATGGGTAATGCTCTGATGGGAAGTTGAGATCCAATTATAACTTTCATTCCATAAAAATATGACATACCGACATAATAGCTGCTTCATTAACAAGATTCCGAATATCTGCTCCAGAAAATCCAACGGTTCGGAAGACAAGCTGAATGTGAAAAAGGGAGCCTTAATGGGATTGTGAAAGAACAAAAACTATCGAAAGATTTAAGAGATAAAATAACAAAAAGTATAAACTTGCCTTTTCAAAGTCTACATCTTCTGCAATCTGCTTTCCTGCACTATGAACTCCAAATATTTGCACCCGTTGCTTTGCATCAGGCAAACCAATGTACAAACGACGGTCTATACGCCCAGGCCGGACAAACTCAAGGTCCAGCTCATCAGGTCTATTGGTAGCACATATAAATATTACAGCTTGTCTTAGAGAAAACCGGTCTACACCTGTCTTTTCCTTCCTGCAAGTAGTGTGAAAACCTTGATGCAAAAACTGATATAGCTCAGGGCCAAACAGAATCAGGCAATTACCCGAAGAACTTGAAAACGGGGAAAATATTATTTGAAAATCTCTCTATATGAAGTGAAAGCCACTTACTCCCCGTCCAGCTGTGCGATTAATGCCTCAAAAGTTGCTCTTCTCCGTGGATCATTCCTCGCATGCCGACCAGCGATAGCATCTATTTCATCCACGAATACAAAAGCGGGTGCCTGAAGATAAATATGTAAAATTCAGATTCTAATCCAAAATTTCTTAGCCACGAAATCAGATAGCAAATACAGAAGAAAGATAGAGATTAGAGTACTTGCATTTCTTCTTGCGACTGAAAACATCTCATTGATCCTTGCAGCACCACTTTTTTCACTATCTGTAAACTCTGCACCCGAAGCAAACACAAAGGGCAAACCACTTTCCTTTGCAAGTGTTCGAGCAAAAAGTGTCTTCCCAGTCCCGGGAGGTCCAGAAAGAAGCACACCCTGACAGGAAAGAACAGAAGATGAAATCATAGCCGAGTCAGATTAACGCAAGTAAACCACTTTTCATACGCCAATATCGATGAATTCGTCTTTATTTACCCTGACAAACTTCACATCTCTTTCATAATACTGCAATGGGTTTCTCATGTAGATCATCAGCTCGTCAAGAAGATCCCATACGTCACCCCCTAATACCACTTCCTTGTGCATCGATTTTGTCTCACCGACATCTCCAACGGGCTTGATGAGAACAAAGAAAGAAATCAAAATGAAAAAGATTTGAAGAAAGGCATAAAACAAAGAAATATGAGGCAGAGTCATGAAAGTTTACCAGCATAAAGTTTTCAGCATAAGCCATATCAAAAAGCTGATTGTACTTCTTGTATAGAAAACGCTTTGATGTGATGAGGAGAAGCATGGCGGATTCTCTTATAAACCATAAGATTAATATAGCAGGTAAAAAAGCAATAACCACTTTCATGAAATAATGGATCTGCTTCTTCTGAAGGAGATCCACTTCAACTCCTGAGTTTGAAATCATCTCAAACAAGTATGGATCCAAAGGAATGTCAACCTAAAAATTGAGAAAAAAATATACGATTACACATAACACCCTTCAATTCCAAAACTTACAATGCTAAATTTTTTTCACTTACAATATATTCCAATGGAAAACCTTCTTTCATTGTTATGTACAGTCTCTTTAGGTCTTCTGTGAAGACAACAGCTGCGACCTGTGGCAAAAAAAAATGAATATAGAGTTAGACATACAACTCATTCCATTTCAATTCAATATAGAGTTAGGTTTAGAATTAGACCTCAGAAGAATCAAGCTTCTGAAGGAAGTAAGTATAAGGAAGTTTAGGACGATAGCGCCACCACCTCTTCGATATCCAAAGAGCTCTAGTTCCTTCAGTTTCTGATTTTTTCTCAAGAACATCTTTCCGAAGACTATTCTCTACCTCTTTCATGTCGAATTCAACTACATACTTAGCCTTTGATGAATTTAACTGTTCTGATAACTTTTCATTTTCCAGCATTGCCTTCCATGTTGCCAGCCTTTCCCGCCATGTACCTCCACTGTCCTGAATTTCACCTACCATAGAAGGATGAGGAAATCTCTATCACCAACGGAATAAAATTGGAGAGAGATATTACACATTTACATAACATAGCTTTACGATCACACTATCAAATTTTTGTTGGGAAATAACTTTCAAAGTTATCTATGAAGAACAACATCTCTAGGCTAGAATTTCAAAACATTTGATATTGTTGCTTATATACAGGTTAGAAGATGGCAATCTTTTGATATGCGAGGCTAAAGAGACACTCTAGGATATGGTGACAGGAAAATTAAGCCTTTCTATAATCCTCTGATACTAATCAAGAAAGCATGGTTAAACCCATATTCCGATTTCTCGTTTAGATGGGCTCTCTCTTTATAATCACTTAATGATATATGATTTCAGTTTCTTTACATTAAGCTAGGAATTCAGCAGAAAAGTTTGAAAGACGAGTCATGCATGGGATTGGTAATCACACATCAGCACAGCAGATGCAGATGGTAAATAATACCCAACAGTTCCGAAATTTGACAGTAAAATGAAGCATAAACAAGCCATTCGATGCAACTATGCAAAACCAAATTCAAGGCAAGCCAGTAAGCTCCATCCAGACAGAAAATGCACTAACCAGAGATACCCAAATCTTGGGTTAGTTTCTTCTTTGCCTCTGTCTTTAGCCTATCATCACTATCAATTATTTTTTTGAGGGACCCCTCCGTAGCTTCTAGATCATCATCCCATGCTTTTTCTCCAACATAAGAACTATCGTGGACAAGTGTTCCATCAGGCCCTTCAATGAATCTTTTTAGTTTCAAGCCTTTAGGTGTCGTCTTCCTCCAGAGGCTTTTCTTGAATCTGCAATGCTAGACAAGATCAGGATGAACTGGGGAAAAACAAAGTGAATGCCTTAGTTCTCTCAGCAACCTCAATACCGCTACAATGGAAGCCAAGAATTCGGAAGCACTTGCCTTTCCATATTGCCTGGTGATGGCTCAGGAATCAAAGCCTCCATAAATGCTTCAGTTAACTCTTTTCTTTCTCGTTCTAACCGAGGAGCTTGGATTGCAACATAAACTCTTTGACAAGAGACTAACAATGCAAAAGCATATATGAACAGGGCAGCAACACGTTTAACGTCCCAGTTCTTCAAGTCCTGATACAAAATCGTTTCTTTCATCACCTTAATCCAAAGAATGCAGATCTGCTGACTAGAAAAACATGTAAAACTACCTGAATACTCCAAGAAATTCATTCTGGAGTATTAAACAAAACAAGTTTTTCAAGTTCTAGTTTAGGAATTTGAAGCCATCTCTACCCATATCCTCCATAAACTTTGGCAACCATCAATTTGGTCCCCCCAGAAAGAAGTGATAGTTAGAACCAAATTATGCTCAGTAATTCTGAAGATTAATACAATAAACCCAAATCCTACCATTGATGATTGCACTGTTTAAGCTGTGTTTCATTCAAGAGTAAGAGTGAATTGCGAGAAGAAACTCTACTAAGAACCGATAAAGAAGCTGAAAAGCCTTACCTTCCAGCATTCTAACCTGTTCCAATCAAGAAACTCGGGCAGTACTTCAGTCCTTAACCGATTCAACTCGTTCTGACCCTTCTCAATACCACCTTTAACTCGACCCACAAACTCACTCGCCTTCGCACCTGTTTCCGAGTCAAAACCAAGTTCCTTCTTCACCGAGTCCCCGAGTTTGTCCCGGAATCGCTCCGCCCCGACCCGAAAAGACCGTGTAAACTTCACCCATGAAAACCCACCACCATCTTCAGACGATCCATTTGGACTGTCAGACGCATAGACTCGAAACACAGGTCTTCTCTGGGAAATTCCCAGACCATACTTCGCGGGATACTGAAGAAAGCCATGATTTTTAGGTAAGAGTTTCAATGGCGATGAGGAAGAGATAAGTGGATTCGGCTTAAATGGAATTGCAACCTCCATGAGAGAATCCAAAGGCGACAACACTTAATACACAAGAGGCAAATCAGTGTATATTCAATTCAGCATTATGAGAAATAGAAAATGGAGGAATGAATTGGTACGAAATCAAAAGGATTTTAGTCTTCTTTGAAAAAGAAATGCTCTTGAGCTCTCTCTTGGGGTTTGAAGAGGTTTATCTATCAACTGTCTGGTTTTGTCAGTAGACAATAATGAAGAGACCATGAAAATGGCGTTGAAACGCTGATTGGCCCAAATTGATGATCATATGGGCCTAGGCCCATTAGTTATTAGCCCGTCAATGTTATGGGCCCAATAGAATGAAAAAACCTAGCTAACATCTTTTTATAAAAACCTCTTGCTAAACAAATATAAATCTACTTTTTACTTTTTAAAACTTCCTAAATTTTTTTATAGAAAAATAAAATATTTTGATTTCATTAAATATTAAATTAATGAAAAAAATTTATGCTATTCTCGACGATTAACGTGTAAGAAAATTCGGTAATCATGTATACGGAAACAATTATCGATAATCTAATAGAAGATTAAATCAACCAAACAATAAATAAATCACTTACTTGAATTTTTCATGTTTTTCATTCGGTAAGAATTTTTCTCCAATGTCTAATTCCTCCAATTTTTCCTTCAATCTCTACTTGATGATATAAGAGAGTTTTTGTTTTGTGTTTTTGTGAATGATGTTACGGTATATCAATTAAAGGGCATTTAAAAATTTTTGTAATAATAAAAAGATATGTCCTAAAAGACATGTCTTTTGACACATACCTTTTAAATTATATTAATTACAATAAATCTTCAATTTGTAATTAATTACAAAACAATCATTAGATTTCTATAATTGTGGAATGACACGGAGGGATTTTCACCCGATAATTGTATCCTACGATACAACACTAATCATCACCGTTGTACCTCAATAACAATTATCAAATACTTATATTTATATGAATCAATGTTAGAATAAAATTTCTAACATTCTCCCACTTGATTCATATATGACAAGTATATAAAATCGTTCAGCTCACTTAAATGATCTTATATACAAGTCACAACTTTATAAAAATTAAATTAACCGAATCATGGCGGTCATGGGTCTGACAAACGTCTCGATTCCTTCCATGTATCACAAATCAATATAATTCAAACAACCGGAATTTGATAAGATAGAGATCCAAAATTATCTTATCCCAAAATGTCTTTAAACAAAGACTAAGTATCTATAATCATAACAAATATGCATAACTGAAATATGATTCATAGATAAGTAAAATCAAAACTTACATTGATATCTAGAGTTCAAATAAACTTCAATGTGCAAGAATTATATTCAAACTTGTATAATCATAAGCAATACAAGGACTTCGCGACTACTCCCATTTCACTAACATGGTCAAGAAATGTCTTTGGAGCTAGTCCTTTAGTCAACGGATTCGCGATCATATCATTGGTGTCGATATGCACAATTTGAACTCTTTGATTTTGCACTTCTTATTTAACTGATAGATATTTTAAATTTATATGCTTGGCACCCTTGGAGTATCTATCGTTCTTCGAGAAGAATACGGCTACCGCATTATCACAATATATGTTCATCAGTTTAGCAATGGTACCAACTATGCCTAAACCATGAACAAAATTGCGCAACCACAACGATTGAACTGTAGCTTCAAAGCACGCTACAAATTCTGCCTTCATAGTGGAAGTAGCAATGACAGACTGCTTACCACTCTTCCATGAAATAGCTCCCCCAGCTAGAAGGAACAAATAACCAAATGTCGATTTTCGAGTATCCGAGCATCCGACATAGTTTGAGTCTGAATAACCAACAATCTCAAGATTGCTAGTTCTTCTATATGTGAGCATGTGATCTTTGGTGCCTTGCAGATATCTTAAAACTTTCTTTGCAGCTCTCCAGTGAAATTGTCCGGGATTTGATTGGTAACGATCCAACATACCAACCGAAAAACTGATATCCGGTCTAGTACAAGTCTGAGCATACGTCAAACTTCCGACTAAAGAGGCATAAGGAATGGCATCCATTTCCTTATGCTCTAAGTCATTCTTAGGACATTGGGATAGACTGAAACGATCCCCTTTCTGTATGGGAACCGAACTTGGTGAACATGATTCCATTTTAAATCTTTCTAAAACTTTATCGATGTAAGCCTTTTGAGACAATCCCAAAATTCCTTGTCATCTGTCTCGAAATCTTTCTATTCCGATCACATAAGAATCCTCACCCATATATTTCATCTCAAAGTTATTAGAAAGATAATCCTTAACATCATGTAATAACCCACCATCATTGGCGGCAAGAAGAATATCATCTACATACAATACAAGGATTATAAACCTACTTCTTACAATCTTTATGTAGATACACCGATCAACGGTCATTTCTACAAACCCATATGACAATACAATATCATTGAACTTCAAATACCATTATCGAGAAGCTTGTTTTAATCCATAGATAGATTTCTTCAGCTTACATACCAGATTGGTTCTCTTTGTGGTCTCAAAACCTTGAAGTTGATCCATATATACCTCTTCTTCTAAATCTCCATTGAGAAAGGCTTTTAACATCCATTTGGTGAAGCTCAAGATTAAAGTGAGTCACCAAAGCCATGACAATCCTTAAAGAGTCCTTTCTAGAAACCAGAGAGAAAGTCTCTTTGTAGTCAATACCATTCTTTTGAGTGTAACCTTTGGCGACAAGTCTGGCTTTATACCTCTCGACATTGCCCTTAGAGTCTCGTTTGGTCTTAAAGACCCATTTACAACCAACTCTTTTAGAATCCTTCGACAATTTCGTCATTTCCCAAACATTGTTGTCATCCATAGATTTCAACTCTTCCTTCATGGCCATCAACCATTTGTCAGAATTTCTACTGCTCATGGCTTGGTCAAAAGATACTAGGTCACCATTCATGCTCGAGTCATTTTCATGTTCAAGTGCGTAACACATATAATCATTTGAAATAGCTGGTCTTCTATCACTAGTAGACCTCCTCAAAGTTATTCCTTTTTGAGGTTGCACTTGTTCATTTGATTGAACATTTTCTTGCTCTTCTTGAACAATGGTGTCAATAACTAGGTGTGGAGTATCCATTTGTTGTTGTTCCATATTCACGCCCTTTAGATGTACTACAATAATAGGAACATCAACATAAAATGAATCACTTGATGGATTTTGGTCCATCAATGACTCTCTTATCTTGATATCACTTACTCCCACACTCCCACTGATTTCGCCATTTTCAATGAAATGAGCATTCCAGACTCTACAATTCTCGTATTATGGTTTGGACAATAGAATCTATAACCTTTTGACCTCTTTGAATATCCAATAAAATAACCACTAATGGTTCTGGAATCTAATTTCTTTTCGTGTGGATTATATATCCTCACTTCGGCTTAACAGCCCCATACGTGAAGATGTCTTAAACTAGGTTTCCTAGATGTCCACATTTCGTAAGGTGTCTTAGGAACTGCTTTACTAGGTAACCTATTCAATATGTATGTAGATGTCCTCAATGCAAACATCCACAATTAAATAGGTACAGAACCATTACTCATCATACTCTTAACTATTTTCATCAATGTACAATTATGCCTTTCTGCAACGCAATTTTGTTGTGGCAAGCCGAGCATTGTATACTGCGCACAAATGCCCTTAGACTCAAGAAGTTTCTTAAATGGACCTGGAATTTATCCAACTTCTGATGTCTTTCCATAATATTCACCACCTCTATCGGAACGTATTACCTTAACCTTTCTATAGAGCTGTCTCTCAACCTCCGTAATGAATGTCTCAAGGATATCAACAGATTGGGACTTTTCATGCAGCAAATAAAGGTAACGGTACCTAGAGTAATCATCAATGAAGGTGGTGAAATCAAGACGGTACATCAAAAGGACCACAAATATTTGTATGTATTAGATCGAGTAACCCATTACTTCTTGTGGCAGTATGTTTAGACACATGTTTGGTTTGCTTACCCTTAATGCAATCCACACAAGTATCATTCCAATCGGTAAAATCCAATTGAGATAAAATTCCATTTTAAATTAATCTCATAATCCTCTCCTTGGATATATGACCGAGTCTTTTATGCCACAAGTCAGCGGAGGACTCGTTAAGTGCATTCCATTGAGATAAATTTTAAATTAATCTCATAATCCTCTCCTTGGATATATGACCGAGTCTTTTATGCCACAAGTCAGCGGATGACTCGTTAAGTGCATGCATCTTCATACCAACATCATGTTCAGCCAAAATATGAAACATGAAATTAATAAATTTAGAACCTAGATTGAAACAATACAAAGTATCTGATAATAAACCAGTGCCACATAGGTTTTTACCACGATGCAATGAAAAACAACTATGTCCAAACTTAAATTCAAAACCTAATACATCCAACCTTGAAGCGGAAACAAGATTTCTAGAACAATTGGGAACATATAAACAGTTTTCTAGATCCAGGCAATAGCCCGTATCTAACACGATTCTATATGTCCCGACACCTTCAACTCTAGCTTTCATCCGCTTTCCCATAAATAGAAAGCTTTCACTTTTCGGCATTCGTTGGAGATTTAGGTAACACTGTATAATATTAGACACATGAGTGGTCGCACCAGTATCAAGCCACCAAATATTAGAAGGAATTTCAATCAGATTTGATTCGAAGCATACTGAAACGAAATGTATACCTCGTTTTTCAAACCATGCCTTCCTTTTCATGCAATCAGCCTTCTTGTGCCCAAGTTTGTTGTAAAAGAAACATTTCAGATTTCCGTGCCCTTCACCAGGCTGCACCTTATATGGTTGCTTTCCCTTTTTCTTTCTTTTCTTACTTAGAGCTTTGCCGCCACTTGAACCAGCATTTGGATGGCCACGATAAGCAAAATTGGCTTGGGGATATTTGACCTTAAGGTCTTCCTTTTGCCTTGCCTCCTCTTGCATGAGCATGGCCTTAATATCCGAAAGAGACCATATTTCCTTGAGTTGGTTGTAAGTTCTCCGAAATTGCTTGAAATCATCACCTTTGCACGATTTCAGCGTGAACTCAACTAACACGCGCTCACCAAGATCAATATCCAAATTTTGAACCGGTTGTAGGTATTCACCATATGAGTGATATGGTCATCCATAGACTGAGATATGTTGTACTCTCTTGTCGATAAGTCATTAATGAGAGCAGCAACAACAGACTTATCCACAATATCTGTCATAGTACACTTCTTAATCTCAGCAAGGAATTCCTTCATATTTTCAGTCTTGGATTGAGAAGGCTTAACATTAGGCGATATGCTAAGCTTGAGAAAGCTCATCATAAGCCTATTCGACATGTCCCAATTCTCCCACAGTTTCTTGTCTGCCTCAGAACTTGTATCAGTTGGTTTAGTGGGCTCATCCATAATGAGAGCTTAATCGAGTCCCAAAAGGCCAACATTGAGCTTCACATATTCGATCCAGTCGTCATAATTATGCCCTTTAAAAGTGATACCATTGAAAGTCATACTTAACATAGTGGAGACCACTGCAAATAATCACATTTCACATTTAATTTGCTTTGAATTCAGAAAATAATTTAGACTATATAACTTATACTAAAAATTGTATTTAAATTCACCTTTGGGCAGAATCTAAACACAATCAACATGCATCAAACAACTTATACAAGATTAATCACAATGTTAATTTAACATATAAGCCATCTTTGGATGTACATCATATGTTAATTAAACAAAATTCATAATCTACTTCAATTGTTATTAAACATGAGTAAGATCTACCTTTGGATAACCATATAACTACATGTTAATAACTATAAATGTTTATCATCATTCTTAAATGTCATTATGAATTTAAACATTTATATAAATAATTTAAATCATTAATTAACTCGAGTGGGCCACTTTGGTGACTAACGCACTCATTCAAAATTAATAAATTAAATTACATGACCTAAATGAATGACATACCTAGAATTCCTTATGTCCATATATTTAGGACCATTTCATCTGTTTATGGAATGTTTAATTGGTCTAGTGGCTGTACCTAAATTGATTTCACATTTACTCTAGGTTCGAATCTCCTAATGTTGACAATTTTTTTTATTATATATATATGTATATATATATTTTAACAGATACATACACACTGTATGTATCTTCCTCTTCGCACAAATTTTCGAAACTCCTTCCAAACCCATCGGAATTTGAAGCCGATTCACCGACGAAACTTTAGGAATCCGACCACGTGATCGAGGCCGAAACCATGACTGACGCCAACGTTCCGAAATTCGGCGGAGCAACCCGAAATTCCAAAATTTCGAAAGTCCGAAACTCGGCGCAGCAACCCGAAGACAATACCGCAACTTCTGTCACAGACGAGTGGCGAAACGACACGACGAATCGATGTCGATTTCCTTCCCACGCCATCGAGAATGAACCGACGGCGTTCGCCGCATAGGAGACGAACGGACACGTCCGTCACCGAGGTTCATTCCCGTAACTTTCCGACGACAAATTTATCGACGGACAGAGATAGTTTCGCCGGACAAAGAGGCTTCGGAGGGACAATAAAGGTTTCGGTGCGGGTTGGTGGTTTATGGAGATGAAAAGTTTACAAAAGATGAGGAGGAGCAAACCTTCCTCTGTTATTTTCTCCTCCAACAATGAAATAAAATTTCTTTTCTTTTTATTCAATTAAACTTCAAATTTTATTATTATTATTATTATACCCATGAAATCAACCGTAAATTTTACGAGGTACAGAAAAAATATTCACCGATCTCATATTAATAAAACCACGCAAAATTCAGAAACTCTAATTCTGTACTTTGTTCAAATTAGATTTAATCAATAAATTTCAATTTGGTGATTTAATTTCTATTAGTAGGCTTTGATACCAATTGTAAAAAATTCGATAAACATGTATGCGGAAACAATTATCGATAATTTAATAGGAGATTAAATCAATCAAACAATAAATAAATCACTTACTTGAATTTTCCATGTTTTTCATTCGGTAGGAATTTTTCTCCAATGCCTAATTCCTCAAATTTCTCCTTCAATCTCTCCTTAATGATATAAGAGAGTTTTTGTTTTGTGTTTTTGTGAATGATGTTACGGTATATCAATTAAAGGGCATTTAAACATTTTTGTAACAATGAAAAGATATGTTCTAAAAGACATGTCTTTTGATACATACCCTTTAAATTTTATTAATTACAATAAATCCTCAATTTGTAATTAATCACAAAACAATCATTAGATTTGTATAATTGTGGAATGACACCGAGGGATTTTCACCCGATAATTGTCTCCTCAATATAACACTAATCATCACCGTGTGTACCTCAATAACAATTATCAAATACTTATATTTATATGAATCAATGTTAGAATAAAATTTCTAACATTCTCCCACTTGATTCATATTTGACAAGTATATAAAATCGTTGAGCTCACTTAAATGATCTTATATACGAGTCACAACTTTATTTAAATTAACCGAATCATGGCGGTCACAGGCCTGACAAACGTCCTGATTACTTCCATGTATCACAAATCAATATAATTCAAACAACTGGAATTTGATAAGATAGACATCCAAAATTATCTTATCCCAAAATGTCTTTAAATAAAGACTAAATATCTATAATCATAACAAATATGCATAACTGAAATATGATTCATAGATAAGCAAAATCAAAACTTACATTGATATCTAGAGTTCAAATAAATTTCAATGTGCAAGAATTATATTCATACATGTATAATCATAAGCAATACAAATACAA
>CM071869.1:39395571-39433736 GCA_036759665.1 Gynandropsis gynandra
GATAGATATATTTTAAATCTATGCTTGGCACCCTTGGAGTATCTATCGTTCTTCGAGAAGAATACGGCTGCCGCATTATCACAATATATGTTCATCGGGTTAGCAATGGTACCAACGATGCCTAAACCATGAACAAAATTGCACAACCACAACGATTGAACTATAGCTTCAAAGCACGCTACAAATTCGGCCTTCATAGTGGAAGTAGCAATGACAGACTGCTTACCACTCTTCCATGAAATAGCTCCCCCAGCTAGAAGGAACAAATAACCAAATGTCGATTTTCGAGTATCCGAGCATCCGACATAGTTTGAGTCTGAATAACCAACAATCTCAAGATTGCTAGTTCTTCTATATGTGAGCATGTGATCTTTGGTGCCTTGCAGATATCTTAAAACTTTCTTTGCAGCTCTTTAGTGAAATTGTCTGGGATTTGATTGGTAACGACCCAACATACCAACTGAAAAACTGATATCTGGTCTAGTACAAGTGTGAGCATACGTCAAACTTTCGACTAAAGAGGCATAAAGAATGGCATACAAAAATTTGTGAAGGATATGAGAAGATTGTTCGTCCTCTGATAAATGATATAAATGGAATGATAATTCTACTAAGACTTTTGAGTCTCTGAAAATAACCAGGACTCCAATGCCAATTTTGGCTCTACCAAACTTTAGTAAAAAATTTGTTCTTGAGACCGATGCTTTTAGCCAAGGTGTGGGGGTTCTATATGCGCCAATATTTTTTTAGCAAAAGAAAGGTTAAATCCATTTATGAGAAAGAGTTGTTGCCTATAGTGTTACTTATAGAAAAGCGAAGATAATATGTTGCAAGAAGCAATTTTACCATAAGATCTAGCCAAAGTCTCAAGCATCTTTTGAAACTAATATTTATCACTTCAGACCATCAGAGATGGACTATAAAATTGTTAGGATTAATTTTTGAGATAATTTACAACCCGGAATTACCAATAAACCAACTAATGCACTTTTAGAGAATCTAGTATCTTTTTTGGCATTTAGACCTCTATAAAATTCAAGTGTAACAAAAAATAGATGAGGAATGTGTGCTGACCTAAGAAAAAAGGTAGAAGAGGGTGAATTCTTTGAGATAAACTAGTTTACATCGAAGGAATGGGTTTTTCATCTTGTCCAACAGGGCATCTTGGATAGTTGAAGACATATAATAGAATTGTCCATAAAGATATATTGGAGGAGAATGCAAAAAGATACCCAAAGGTATATTAAGTCTTGTGATGTTTGCCCGAAAAACCAGCATTCCACACTCACACCAACCAGACTACTTCAACCATTACTTATTCCACACCACGTATGGACTGAAATTACTGTGGATTTTATGGAAAAATTATCAAAAATTATAGAGATATATCAATATACTAGTGGTCATTGATACTCTCATCAAATATAACCATTTCATATCAGTGAGATATTCTTATACAACCTATCAAGTTGCATAAATATTCATTAAGGAAGTGGTCCATTTATATGGGTTCTCTAAGAAACTTATCTCGTATTGGGACATATTGTTTGAGTGAGTTTTGGACTTTATTCTAGGCTCAAGGAGAAATCCTTGCTTATAGTTTTGTTTATCCACAAACGAGTGGGCAATCTGAAGTTCTTAATAGATTCTTAGAAACCTATCTACATTGTTTTATGGGAGAAAATCTAGAGGTGTAAAATGAGCTGGTTCGGCTCAGCTCGCCAAAAATGAGTTGGCTCAGCTCGGCTCATTTTTAAAACAAACTAAAAAATCCCACCTCAACTCAGCTCGCCTTTAGTTCATCCAAAAACGAGTTGGCTCGTGAACTAGACTATTTAATTTACAAAAGTTGTAATATATTAATATTATATATTTTTCTTCTGAAAACCAAATAAAATATATAAGATATAAAAATATTAATTTGAATACAAAATTATTAAATATAAAAAATACTAATTGGAATATAAATTTATAGAAAAAAATAAATAAAATATCAAATATATAACATTTTTATAATAGTTATTTTAAAATATTTTATTTCTTTATTTGTTAATAAAATTATATTGATTTGGTATAAAAAGGAAAATAATAATATTGTTATGAGTATTACTTAATATATTATTTTTTCTTTAAATAATTTTAAATAAATGTTTTGTACTCAGCTCGCTTAAGCTCTAATTCGTTTCGACTTAGCTCGTGAGTTTGTTTTTTAAACGAACTGGAAATTACCCTACTCGACTCACTCAAATGCGATCCGAGTTAGAGGTGATTCGCGAGTCAACAATTCATTTTACACCCTTAAAAAAACCCTTAGACATGGTGACATTGTTAGTTTGAGTAAATTATTAGTACAATACCTCTTATTATAATTCCATGCTTATCATACCTTTCTGTGTACTTTATGGAATGCATCTTCCCAAATTGTTGAATAGACAAGATATTCCAACTGAAATAAAGGATTGAATGAGCTTTTGATTGAAATTAAGGAAGTGTTATTATGAGTCCAATATAATTTAAACAAAGCACAATAGAGGATAACGTTTAAGGCTGACAATCATAGAAGAGAAGTGGAACACCAGGTTGGAGAACGGGTATATCTCAAGGTGAAACCCTAAAAAAGAACCTTGGCTTTCAGAACTAGTTGGAAATTGGTTGCCCGTTATAGGGAATCTTACTAAATAATTCAACATGTGGGAAAGGTTGCATACATATACCTGTAAGATGTGTTATACATCCAATTTTACACGGTTCTCATTTGAAGATGTATATCATTTGCCATCTATAGTAGCAGAAACAATGGATTCTCTGTTAGAACCAGAAGCAGTATTGAAGGTCAAGACCAACAAGGAGAATCAGGAGAAAGATTAATAATAAGATGTAAGGATTTGGTTGAAGACAAAGTTTTACAGATGATTATGAATAAATTATTGTCGAGGTATCCAAAGAAGTCATTGTAAGTTAGTATTTTGTTATATTGTTCTCGATTGTCAAATAGTTACATTATGATGAAAAACAATTATAACGACTATTGTAAAACCATATAAAACACTTCTAACGAATATTATTGAAACTTTTAATTGATTTGGGATGTGGTGACCCAAATACACCAAAATTCTATCAATTTTGTCTTAATTGGTCCATTGTGAGTTTCTAATTGGATTTTAACATAATAAAATTTTAAAAGTTTTTAGATAAAAGAATATTATGGTTTCATATCGAATTAATCATAATTTAATATGAACAGGAAACCAACTCGCGTGATGCGCGGAATTGATAAAAAATCAATTTATGATGTTTTATGCAGTTGAGGATTGTAATAATAAATGTGTTTCAAATAATAGTTATATGATCTTTTCAATATAGATGTGATAAAATAATAATGTATTGAAAACAAAGTGAGATGATTAAAAATAAAACTAACGAATGAAATTTGGTGTTATAAGCCGATTATAGCCTATGAGAGAGTTAACAGAATTATGACATTTAAAAAAACCAACATGAAGAATGAATACCATATGGAATGTCAATGCGATTTTTTAAAACGAAATAATCTTCGGTTGATGATTATATTGGTTTTGGTTGAAAAAACCTGTTGAAAAGCTAATGATTTGTAAATGAATTTATAGTTTAAAGATAAATGTATTAAGTCATGAAATGAAAATGATCTTATAGGTATAATAACTACCTTTAAAGACCACTGGGTGAATACTAATCACGTTCACGATCTATTTTCCATATAAATTTTGAAATATATTGATATTAAATAAACCTAAGACATGGAAACATATGTAGCGTAGCTTTAAAGAAATATTTCGAATATAAAAAAATGCCAATTAAAAAAATGATATTATTATTTATATACTTGTCTGATGTATTAGGTAGCCTATTGAATATTTTTTCGTAATTAACATTTGTAATGGATGATTGTTGTATGCATTCTTTATTGAGATCGAAAATTCGCAAGCCATTAGCACAAGTAACTCTTGAAAGCGCAACATACAATTGGTTGTGGCTGAAAATCGATCTTGAAAGGTAAAGTCCAATTTGTTTAAGACCTTCCTTGACTTTTATTTATCATCATTGCATAACATGAATGAACTGGAAATTGCCTCCTTCGCAAAGTAAAAGGTAGTCTGAAATCAGTTGGAGATAAAATAATCTTTGGCATGAGAATCTTGTTGTCGAAATGGGGTCCCTTTATAATCTATGCTTCTAATACTTTTAATGCTAATTGAGTGACAACTAATCACGTCCCATTGCAAATACCTTCCTTCTGGTTTAAATTTCTGCTCATCATAATTGGAGCGCCAACTTTCAATGAATTTGATGTTTTAAGAATCCATACAACTCAAGGGAGTTAAGATACTCGATAGTATATAAGGATTGCCAATCTGTAGTAGGAGCACTATCAATTTCGATATGGTCTGAGCTCAAATATTTTGTAGCTTTTCCATGAAGATGTGATAAGAGAAAGTCATTGATCTCATCAATATGCTCATTTCGTGGAATAATGAGTATTGCCCTTTCAGTAAGATATTCACGATTCATATAAGATTCAATGAACTATGGATATGTTGAGTCAACAAGCGCCTCTCAATGGGTTCGTTGTGACATGGAGCAATAATTTAGAATCGATGAGGATTCTATCGTCGTCACCATACGTGTGAGCGATCGTTTTCCTTTTAATTGTTGTACCATTTCCTACTTCCAATAACCATTTTGCGAATTCAATCTCACGCCGATCAAGACGCATATTCTATGTTAATGTATAGACGTGATATGAATGCCATATGTGTGATCGACTTAATGATACTAACACCGTGTCTGTTCGCCCTCTTCGAGTGACAGGTAAGATTTGTCTGAAATCACCGCCAAGAAGAACTGTTTTCCCATCAAATGTTTTGTCGTCTCCTTCCATAGCTATCATAACCATAATATCCTTCAATGTCGATCCGATGCTTTAAAAGTGTGTTGATGTGCCATTGACTTCATCCTATATAATTAAATCTGTTTTTTTTAGTAATTCTGCTAGCATACTTCCTTGTTAGATATCACATGTTGATCATTAATACACACTAAGAGGGATTTTGAAGCGAGAATGAGTTGCCCGACCCCTAGGGAGAAGCAAGGCTGCTATGCCCGACGATGCAATCGGTATTACAACTCTTCCTTTCGATCCGAGTTTCGAAATAATAGTCTTATATAGATATGTCTTTCTCGTTCTTCCTAGACCATAAAAAATAGTTTCCCTAGCTTCTATTCAACTGATTCTATAACTACGGTAAAAATATGTTGTTGTTCCTTGGTAATCGTTGTGACTAATTTCTTATGCTCTTCCCTTTCAAATTCCATATTGTATTGCATTTCCTGCCTTAAAATTGTGTTGACGATTTCATCCAATATGCTTTTATCTGGCGTAGGCATGCTAGGGTAATCTGATAATGTCTTATCATTTTCGCTTAGAATCTTCTGAATTTCTATTAAAGTTTATTCCTAAATCTCTTTATCGTATAAACGGAGGTCGTTGAATTTGAATTCTTTTTTCTTTATTCAATATACTATCTAGCAAGAACTTCCAACAATCATTCCAAAGATCTAATGAATTGATCACCTCACAAATATAGCAATAAAGTTACGAACAAACATCTCAATTGTGTTGACATTACCCATTTAGCAGTCTCATTTATCGTCAATCGTGACTCGTTATCTCCGTCTAACAAACCTCTCGCAATGCACGCCTCTTTATAAATGGTATATTTGACACCATCGACCGTCTTTATGTCATCATAACTTGTAAGTCTTTTGACAATATTTAGCAACATTCTAAAATAATATAATTCCCCTTTTGACAATTGATTTTGAAAATAAAAAAAAATAATTTACAAATAATCATATAATTGAAAAATAATTAGTGGGTCAAATATAATTCAATGTATATATAGGCCCAATATCCTTTTAGGCCCAATATCTTTCTTATACAGACAAGAAAGAGCGACTTTCGGATTCGGACCAATGCGGTCGTGGAACCCAAGAAGACGGACCAATGGCAAAATCGTAATTCCGTATTTTCTTTTTTCTTTTTTTGGGTGCGACAGTTTTCACGCTGCTTTATAGTTCCAGAATATTCGTTCATTTTTCACCATTTATCGTCTCCACAGTTTCCCAACAACTCACATCTTCAATCTCGAGTTCATCACCGTAAGTATTCTCCTCATCTCTCCAGATTCTCTCTTCCGGTTTCGCTAGATATATATTCCTCTGTCTCGGCCTCTCTCGATCTGATCTTGCACCGTGTTTGTATTGTTTGCAGTGTCTCCGTCCTTCGAGATCTTTCTGATATGGCGACGAAGAAGAGCGTTTCCTCCTTGAAAGAGGCTGATCTGAAGGGGAAGAGAGTGTTCGTTAGGGTTGATCTCAATGTTCCTCTTGACGACAACTCAAACATCACCGATGACACTAGAATCCGTGCCGCTGTTCCCACCATCAAGTACTTGATGTCCAATGGATCTAGGGTTATCCTCTGCAGTCACCTGGTATCAGATCTCGCTTTTTTCTTTTGATTTTTCCCTTTTTAATATCCGTTTGCATCATGGGCTCTATCTCTTTGATTTCGGGAGCTCGATTTTGTTATTGGTGTATCAGATTTATAGGTCGTTCATTTTTCTGCTTTCATTCAATGTATGTTCGTGGTTTTCGAGTGATTTGAACAAAATCTGCTGGGTTTGGATGGAATTAGGTCATGTGACACAGTTGCAGTGGTTTTAAGAATAACACATTACTGTCGGAATTAAGTTTGGTATAGATTGGAACTAAGTGTGTAATGATTTTGTTTGCTATGTTCGGATGCGGCAATGTCAAATGGTTGATGAAGGCAGGCTTTCACTTACTCTCTAATCTAAATATATGTGCAGGGTCGTCCGAAGGGTGTTACACCTAAGTACAGCTTGAAGCCTCTTGTGCCTAGGCTGTCGGAGCTTCTTGGTGTTGAGGTTTGTTCCTTCCTCTAATGATTTCTTCACATAATGAAAGTATTCGTGTAATCTGTACTCATACAGTTTGCATATCTTTCTCTTCCTTTATCAGGTTAAGATGGCAAATGACTCTATTGGTGATGAAGTTGAAAAATTAGTCGCTGGACTTCCCGAGGGCGGTGTTTTGCTGTTGGAGAATGTGAGATTCTACAAGGAAGAAGAGAAGAACGACCCTGAATTCGCAAAGAAGCTTGCTTCATTGGCGGATGTATATGTAAACGATGCATTTGGAACCGCTCATAGAGCACATGCTTCTACCGAGGGAGTTGCCAAGTACTTGAAGCCTTCAGTTGCTGGTTTTCTCATGCAGAAGGTACTTGAAGTTTTTACGGTATTTGGTTTCAGTTTTCTATTTATGCTGATTAGATCTGTTCGCTCGTTTATGATATTAGGAACTCGATTACCTTGTTGGAGCCGTGTCAAATCCCAAGAAGCCATTTGCCGCCATTGTTGGAGGCTCAAAGGTTTCATCAAAGATTGGTGTGATTGAATCTCTTTTGGCGAAGGTTGATCTTCTTTTGCTCGGAGGAGGTATGATCTTCACCTTCTACAAGGCACAAGGGTACTCTGTTGGTTCATCCCTTGTGGAAGAGGATAAGCTTGAATTGGCTAAATCACTCATGGAGAAGGCAAAGGCTAAAGGGGTCTCTCTGCTTCTCCCGACTGACGTCGTAATTGCAAACAAGTTTGCTGCTGACGCTGACAGCAAGGTACGATTATTGGGTATCTTTTTATGTGATCGTAATTCTTTAGTTTTGCGTAGCTGAATGTTACAATCAAATTCTCTTTCAGGTAGTGCCGGCTTCGTCAATTCCAGACGGTTGGATGGGTCTGGATATTGGTCCCGACTCTATCAAAACGTTCGGTGAAGCCCTAGACACCACCCAAACCGTCATCTGGAATGGACCAATGGGTGTGTTTGAATTCGACAAATTTGCAGTTGGAACCGAGGTATGCATCTTGATCAAGCTTAAAAATCCACTTTTCTATATTTCGTGATGTTGATCTCGATTCAATCGTCATATTCCTATAGGCGATTGCGAAGAAGCTCGCGGAACTCAGCGGGAAGGATGTGACGACGATTATAGGAGGAGGAGACTCGGTGGCGGCTGTGGAGAAGGTCGGATTGGCTGACAAGATGAGTCACATCTCGACAGGAGGCGGTGCGAGTTTGGAGCTTCTAGAAGGGAAACCACTCCCTGGTGTGCTCGCTTTGGACGAGGCATGATGAGCCTATAAAAGGGTTTTGTTTTTGTGCTTTTAGTAAAAGCTTGAGGTTTTGTGGAGCAATTTTAGAATAAAGGATGAAATGAACTCACATGTCATTTTAATGCTTATTGAGATCCATCCATCTTTGTGCTACAATGAATTGGTTCATTACTACGATTTTTTCGGCATCCGTGACTGAAAACAGATGGGAAATTATATTTTGCAATACTTAATATGATCTTAAGTGAGTCGTGAGTATCCGAGTTTTGGGTATCCCCACGATCACGAGACTGTTCCATTGACTTTGACTCATAGTTTTTCGAGTTCTAAAGAATTCGTTTGGCTTGAATCCTCTAATTCAATGGAGTGATCTTGTTTGAATAAAAATTCGCTAAGTCGAACAATTATTTTTATATGTTCGAGTTGTCATGAGTATTGTAGGATCTGCTTTAGATTTTGAGTGGTGGAGTCGTAGTCGTTAATAAATGCGTCGAAATATAGAAATTAAAAATTCGGAATTGTGTTGCGTTACTTTTGTGTTTCTGCGTTTTTAATAAAATTACGAAATCTTTGAAATTTAAATAAATTCTTTTATTAATAATTATTTATTTTAATAATCTTTCTTAAAACGTAATTGCGACAGTTTTCTGTGATTCGATTTTAGTCGCAATCGACCGTCAATACAACGTTTCTATCATTCAGATAAAATAAAACAAATCGTTGTCAATCAAACGCAAACACAAATACAACATTTCCACCAATCAAGTCCAAATTCTTGATTTAGTACATACGAATATCTGAATTTTTATTCCGTTCCTTGTAAGATATCGGTCGAATTGGTAATTTGGTCTACGGTATGTACCAGACCGGAAGGTATTTAAGTGTACCGTATACATGAGTTTAAATTCGGTATTATTGACCGGTTCACCGGTATAGTCAATTTGGTGAACCGTTTGGTACATCGGAGTTTTTGTGTTGCCGACGGTCTCTAATGGCCAAAAACCCTCGACGATTTCAGAAGCCGCCTTTACACGGGAAAACCATCATTGCAATTTCTGGTGATTTTCTCGACTCACTTCTGCCTTTCTGCTCGTCTCAATCAAGAACTGATTTTTGGCATCGATTCGATTTTCAAATTCTTCGACAATCCTGATTTTATGGATCTATGAACTCACCAACAATGACATTCGGCTTCTCGTTTGGTTGGCATCTGAAATGAGATTTCAGCACATGTTCCTTCGTTCTGTCGCTCATTTCCCCTCCAAGCCGACATGGATTCATCGTTCCTGCAGCTCCGGCAGCGTAGAATCTAGCATCTTTAGTGATGTCATCAGTATCCTAACTAAGGCGAAATCCATAGAACCCGCTTTGGAGCCACTTGTACCGTTTATCTCGCCCAAGATTATCGTATCGGTGATCAAAGAACAGCGGGATCGGCAATTGGGTTTCCGTTTCTTCATCTGGGCGTCGAAGAGAGAGCGTCTCCGAAGCCGCGAATCCCTGGGTTTGGTCATCGACATGCTTTCTGAAGAGGACGGGTGCGATCTGTACTGGCAGACATTGGAGGAGCTAAAAAATGGCGGCGTTTCAGTCGATTCGTGTTGTTTCTTCGTCTTGATCTCGGCTTATTCTAAGATGGGTATGCCGGAAAAGGCCGTGGAATCGTTCGGAAAGATGAAGGAATACAGTTGCAGACCCGATGTATCCACGTACAATCTGATATTGCAGGTGATGAAGCAAAAGAAGTTTTTTTTGTTAGCTTTAGCTGTATACAACGACATGCTCAAGTGCAATTGCTCCCCAAATCTGTTCACATTCAGTGTTTTGATGGATATCTTGAGCAAAGAAGGTAGGATCGATGATGCGCTCACACTGTTCGACGAAATGACTGACAGAGATATTTTGCCGAACAGAGTCATCTATACGATTATCTTTCAAGGCTTGTGTAAGGTAAAAAGAGCTGATGAGGCGCTTAGGCTGTTTCATAAGATGAAAGAGGGTGGGTCTTCCCCTGATTCTGTAGCTTGTAACGCTTTGCTTGATGGCTTCTGCAAATTAGGTTGGATGGACGAAGCTTTTGCGCTGTTGGGGATGTTTGAGAAAGCCGGTTTCGCGCTTAACCTACGAGGGTATAGCAGTTTGATTGATGGTTTGTTCAAAGCCAAAAGATACTCCGAGGCATATGAGTTTTATGAAAAGATGCTCGAGAAGAATATCAAGCCTGACGTTGTTTTGTACACGATATTGATTCAAGGATTATCTAAAGCCGGGAAGGTTAAGGATGCATTGGCGCTTCTACGAGACATGCCAAGAAGAGGCATTATCCCGGATACGTATTGCTACAATGCGGTTATAAAGGGTCTCTGCGAAATGGGTCTTTTGGAGCCGGCTCAGTCTCTTAAGCTTGAGATCTCGGAAAACGAATGCTTCCCTGATGCTTGTACTTACACAATTCTGATTTGCAGTATGTGCAAGAACGGGCTGGTTAACAAAGCCGAGGATATTTTCAATGAGATGGGACAGAAAGGTTGTCATCCTTCGGTTGTCACGTTCAATGTTCTGATAGATGGGCTGTGTAAGTCCGGAAAGCTAAACAAAGCTCTACATTTATTTCATAAGATGGAGTTGGAGGTCGGGAACCATTCGTCATTGTTTCTCCGCCTTTCACATGGTGGCAACTGGGGTCACGACCGCTCCAGCTTAAATAGCTTGGTGGGAAAATATTGCGAATCTGGTCTGATCCTCAAGGCATACAGGATCGAGCAACAGCTTGCTGAGACCAGAAATCCAGATATCGTAACTTACAACATTCTGATAAACGAGTACTGTAGGGCCGGGAACATAGATGGAGCGTTGAAGCTGATTCAAGGGCTCAAAGGAAAAGGTTTATTCCCTGATAGCATCACTTACAGCACTCTCATCAATGGCCTTATGAGAGTTGGCAGAGTAGAAGATGCTTTTGTATTATTCGATAAAAACAGCGGTACACACAGTCCCTCTGTTTACAGATCGATCATGACATGGTCATGCCGGAGAGAAAAGATTTCAGTGGCTTTTAGTATATGGTTGAAGTATCTAAAGGAAACAAATAGGGTTGACAATGAAAAGGTGAAAGAGATTGAACAATATTTTGAGGACGGGGATTTGGAGAGAGCGGCAAAAGGGTTAATCCAATTGGATATCGGATTAAACGAGTTGAGTTTAAGACCTTACACTATATGGCTAATAGGGTTATGTCAATCCGGGAACTTCAAAGAGGCTATGAAAGTGTTCTCCTTTTTAAGGGAGAGGAAGATTATTGTGACAGCTCCGAGCTGTGTCAAGTTGATTCATGGATTCTGCAAAAGAGGCGAGCTGGGCATTGCGGTAGAAGTGTTTTTATACACTCTAGAGAATGGCTTGAAGCTAATGCCGAGAGTGTGTGACTACCTCCTCAGGTCTCTCCTACTCTCCAAAGACAGAAATGACTTTGCTTTCGAACTAATGAACAAAATGGAACTTGTGGGGTACGACGTGGACTCAATGCTCCGAGGTAAGGCCAAGGAGCTTTTGCAGGAACGTTGGCGTAAAAGGGTTAGGTCACGATCGTATGGCCACGGAAACACGATGGAAATGGCAAGCGTATCGCCCCGATAGTGCATTGGATTGAGACCAAAGGTTTTGAAGGAAGTCTCATTGATGGGTTGGGAGGGTAAAGGAAATGAGTTATAGAGAAGAGAATTGAAATGAAGTTGGTAATGAATACAAAAGAACTTCTGACCCTAAAGAGAATGTTAGCTTAGGCGGCCATGGAAGAGAAGAAAAGGTAGATGGTGATGAAAATGATTTTTTTATTTTTGTACACTAAAACCTGTCTTTGTACGATGATTGTTTGTTTTCTTAATAAGAGTTGAAAGAGAGAGAGATGTTATGACGATGAATTTTCTCAGAAATAAAAGTCTGAGTTTCGTCATGCGGCTGTACCCTTCAAGTTTCATAAATGTGCCTATAGATTCATCTTATCAGCTAAATAATTTTAGATGCTGAATTCTTGAAAGAGATTCATGTACATACCCTTTTATTTTATTTTAAAATAATTGAAAATCCCTAAGAATATATGATTTAAATTTGAGATAATATGAATTATTTTTTGTTTATATTGAAATATAAATTTGTAATACACTTTTAAATAAAACAATAAATTTTTAAATTAAGGCAGATTTCTTCCAATAATGACGAATTATGAAAGAATTCGATTTAATCATAAAATATAATAGTTTATTTAAAATATTACAAGTTTATATTTTAATATATGTACATAATAATTCACATATTTATTTAGAAATTCGGAAAAATATTGGCCATCCTTTCCCTTTAACGAACACGTACTAAAAAATTTTGAAGCGATATAAATAGATCAAAATCTTCGTAATTGGTTTATGTATATAGTCAAGAGTTATTATAGTAAAGGGTATACAAAAATCATAAATAAATGTATAAATCCGAATATATATATATATATATATATATGTATATAGTGGATAGTGCATAAAAGTGCGAAAAAGCCGTTGATCCAAACAAAAAAAAAAGTAATTAAAAAGAAAAAAAAAACAAGAACTATACAGTATACTACCTGGAAGAGAAGTGGAAATGGTGAGTGATGCAGAAGGACATGTTATGTCGTACGGAGCCTGGTTTCATAGGATAATGCAGCCTCCTGAATCCCTGATGAGGCAATTGGCTGTTAGTAAATATCATGTTTATCTTTTCCTCAACAAACTAATTTTTGGAGAATTTATAAGTATTGATCTAGACTTAATACGTCAAATATGAATTGGGTCTAACTAATACCAAAAAACTAGTTATTATATATATGAATCTAAAGTTCATGTCCTAGTCGATATGGAAAAATTTATAATAGCACTCTCCTCATGTCCAGTTTCAGTCTTGGAGATCGCAATCGTGGCTCAACATCGGCATATTCAAATTGAGACGAATCAGACTCTAATATCATGTCAAATATGAATTTGGTATAATTAATCCCAAAAACTAGTTCAAATTCAAGAGTTTTGAACATCCCTAAACTCTTAAACTTGAACTAATCTATATTTTAAGCGATTGCTATTAGAATCTGGTTTACATCGATAGTATGACTCCGCAAAAAAACGACTAAAGAGGGACGATCTAGAAGGAAACGTAATGGGTTATCAAAGTCCCGAAGTCGATGTCAAAAGCCATGCGATATACGTTATGATACAACATTGGGTAACAATGGATTAGTGGATGCTTTAAGGGTTTGTAAAAGTTGATTGACTCTAATATGAGATTTCATCTTACGGTATGTTATGCATTGTTCGAGGACATTGGTCTAGACGATCTCTAGACATTAAATGATCATTAAAAGTCTCGATTTTTTCTAGACGTTTAAACGGTCTAAACAATCTAGACGTTGTTAGACAATCTCAAAATATTTTTAAACAATCTATCTAAACTAAATTATACTTTCGATAAATGATTAAAGTTCTGTACAAAAGACATTTTCAGTGTTTTATTATAAATTTATAGTTTTATCTTTTTTATAAATAATAAATATAATATTATTTATTATTTTGAATAATACAGAGAAATATGATCGAATAATAATTTTTATTAGTATTTATATATTTATATGTTGCTCTTTATTTTCTAATATGTACAGTCTAGACTATTTAGGCACTAGTCGTTATGTCATGGTTTGATTAAACACCTAAAGCTTTTTAGAACATTGTTTCAAAGGATTTATAATAGAAAATTACCTCTTAGACTCTTGGTAGTAGCTCAAAGATTGCTCGAACTTGAGCCATGTCGGACATCTTTCCTCTAAATTCACGTTCTGAGGACCCTTCACGAATGCTTTCACAATGAACTGAGGAGTTCGGTCCCTGTGTTCCAGTTCCCGTTCCCGACATATCAGAATTCTTCTTGCAAAAAAACTTTTAAATTCACGAGGGAAAGGGGTATTACCGTCCTTCGTATTCTGATAGCCATACCATATAGGCTGTTCCAAAGTACATTGAGACGAATGGCTTGGTTAGATCATCGGCTGAGTCCACTCTGTATGCTCGGTAACCTAACTCCCTTCACGATTAGTACGGTCCATAACAATGTTAGGTAGGATCGTTTAAAGCATACTTTTCATGATTCTTTACTAAGAAATGTTTGCAAATTTTACGTGTGTAACCAAGAAGCAGTCGAATAGTCCACTCCGAGTATTCCTTCGTGTTTCCCCACACCATTCACAAACCGCATGCTGACAATCTCTGCAACTGCGCAAATTGTAGGCTGCAAGGGACGAAAGGGAAAGTTTTTTGTCGGAAATTATATGGAAAGAAAGAATCAACTCAATATGTATGAAGATTACGAAGCGGTTAATCATCATGTGTACTTACAACTCGGATCCCTTTTGTGCTGAAGTACTTTGAAACAATGATTTCTGCAACAGCCTGAAATAAAGATGGCATCTTTCTTTAGGAAACAAGGTATAAAGCCATGTTGGCAAAGTGATAATCTCTTTGTTAAAGCTGTGAATGAATAAGTAACTAATCGAGAATAGTACACCTTCAGCTCCACTCGTGAAAGGTAAGGTCTCTTTTCACTGTCTTGTGAGAAACGAACCTTTCCTCTTTCTTCTCCAGATTTTGACCACTCTTTGTGTACCTCGGGATGATTCCACATATTCTCCATATCTTCAGGGGAAGCTCTGGAGTCCCAGTATGTAAGGTTGGTTCCTGTTTAGCCAAATGGTAGAGAAATCATCCTAAAGGTTCACCATTTCAATCCCAAAGGAAACTAAGGAACAGAGAAGAACATACTTGAGTTTGGTGAAGTTGGGAGAGTAGGGGGATAGTTAATGCCCACCAAAGGGCCACCATCACCAGATTTTCTGCAGCAACAATTAAGGAAAATAAATAAAACTTTCAAACAAAAAATTTTCTTCTTTTGGATAACTCAGTTTTGGAGGTCCCAAATCTTTCACAAATGAATAATAAACCTCATACTAAAAGTATCTTCTCGTAGTTTTGCGGACATGTTAGTGATGCATCAGTTTCAGCACAAAAATACCTTGTTTCTGCTACAACATCTAAACAAAATGAACAAAAAAAGCCAAATAATGCAGCAGAATCAACCACCTTGATGGGAGGCATTCTTTGACTGAAAGGTAGCGCTTCCAATATGGTAATGTCGATTTGTGAGTGGCCTTTTTTGTTCCACCGTTGTATGCTCTGACAACAAACTCTTCACTTCTTGGTCTGCACATGAAGGATTTGTCAAAATTCTATGGAATGACTAAAGTTTCAGGATGTTACTATAAATGGAGAAGCGCATCATACTGATCCTGATATCTTGACATCCATTTGAGGTAAGCTGCTGCATAGTATACATTTGTAAAAGGCTTGTGAAGAAGATCAGGATCCTCTTTCACATCATATGCCTGATAACCCTGTCCCCTGCAATCAAGATCGAGTTAAAACTAGAACAGACGATGTTTTGTATATCCTCTTGTAAACGTGAGAAAGTAGAGAAGCATTTAGTACCCGGCCAACATTTCTGTTGTCTTTGCATAAATCTGTAGAAGTCCTATGCCAGTCTCCTTGGTCTTTTTGTTATAGCGCATGATGAGAGGCTTTCTGTCACTTTCAAGCTCAGCAATTGCACAAATCATTTCCTGCAGATAGATAGGGATTAATGGAACTTTCAGATCAGAAAATGTATAGTCGATTTCACTCTCCTAAAGATAAACGAACAACTGACAACAAAAATTTCTCCTGTCATGATTCCAGACTTTGCAGTCAACCAAAGAGATGCTCCCATTTAAACGTACCGGATCAACGTATGAATTAAAATGTCTTCGAACGATAATATCAGCAACTGCCTGCAATAGCAATGAATTGGATAAGAAGATGAGTCATCAATAAAGGTCTAAGAATCATTTAACAAAATCTGCATCCTTCTTCTACAGAAGTGAGTGACTTGCCAATATGGAAATGATCTATAAGCTGACAAATGTTTCCAGCAAAACATACCAGGATGTTCAAATATTTACCTTCATCTCTGTCTGTGTCAGATAAGGCTGTCCGTCAGGATCCCGTGAAAGGTGAACCCTCTGTCCCTTGGTCTCTCCCACGTCTAGCCACTCTGCTCTCACTGCAGGCTCCATCCACATTGCTTCCAAATCTTCTGGGTCAGTACAATCATTCCAGAACATGAAGCTGTTGGCCATTCTGGCATTGCTGAATGACTGTTCGGTTGGCATCTTTGGGAGACCAAACAGAACTATCATGAGAGCAAAACAAATCTCATAACATAGAACATACACATTCCGGTAGAGACAATGGCATAACAGCAACAGGATATGCAGATACTTAAGCATACTTTCCAAAATTATGTTATCGTGAATGCAAATTAACCTTTAAATACCACATTAAACCTGAATTACTCCATCTTTACAATTGAAAGAAACAGTTTGCTGCAAGATGTAGAAGAATAACACATAAAGAAAGAAAGATTCAGACATATTTACTGCGTTTGCAACATTCAGAAGGTTATTTCAACCAATTAAGGAAAAGAACTCCATCAATCTGAAAAGAACCAATGGATCCTCGTATACCTCTTTTAGATGCTAATCAAAACCAACACATGCAGGCTAAGCAATGTATATAACTCCCCACATTCGAAAAAATAAACACTGTAATTCAAAAATTCCCATTCTGAGATCTACGATAATGAGAGGGAATCTGAAACAGCTCATCGGAATTTCCAGTTCATACAAAACGCAGAACAAACACGATCGAGAACACAAAAACAGATACATATTCACACACAAGAAAAGAGACGCATACACGCAGAGAGAGATCGAGAGTTACCTTCCCGACGGCATAAGCGCTGAGAAGAAGGGAAAAAACGAAGCTCCTGTTAGGAAATTCAACAGATACAGACGATAAGAAGAAGGAGAAGAAACCGACGGTTCGCCATTTTTGACGGGAGAGAGCATACAGATAGAGATGGCAGAAAAAGATGAGCGCTTCGGGAGATGACACGTGGAAACTCGAGCTGTCAGCTTGGCATCTGACGGATATTTCCCCGGCGAAATTACAATGATGACGTCATTTCCCGGCGTAATGGTGAAAATTAGTTGCTTCGCTTGACAACTTACGTGGTGCGAGATTAATGACATCATAGGCACATTTTAATAATCTCCTTATTTTAGGTTATATAGTTTTTTATTTATTGATAACATATATTTTTGTATCTAATAAGTACTTAAGATTAATTTAATTTGGACAAATATAGATATTCAATTTTTTATTAAGATATCACTTCAATCTATTGACTCGTAATTAATTCGGTCAAATTAAGACTAAACCGCACTACAAGATGGGAGCATCACATGTAGGGCCGGGTCAATGAGGGAAAAGGGCAAAAAGGGGCTTTGAAAATCCAGCCCAGGTCCGTCTGACGTGGCATCTCCCAAGCGTCCGCTTTTGGTCTTTCCCGACCGCTCCAGCACTACACGACAAAAAAGAGACACTCGACGCTGACCAATCATGCCTCGGCTCGGATCCCATACGGCCGTTTCCACGTCCTCTCGTATTCAAAGATCTTCCATATTGCGAACATGATTTATGATTAGACAAAAATATTTCTAAATATAATTTTAGTATTCATTTTACCATCTCATCCTTCTACAAAATATTTTATTAAAGTAGAGACGAAAAAAATAAAAAAAATGAACACCAAAATTTTACGTGGTTCGATAAAGTGTCGATATTTACGGATAAACAGTAGAAGATTTTTAATGATTCTAGAAATTATAATACTTCTCTTAAGAAAAAATACATGTATTTCTCTCTTACAATGAGGAGAATATTCTTTCAAAAAACCAAAAAAAAAACCTTAAAACTAAAAGGACTTCTTATTCTCTCTGTTTTTCTTATTTTTTTTCTTGTTTTGTGATTTTTGGATGATTTTGAACTCTCCAAAACCAATCTTTAAATTAGGGTTGGGCAAAATATCCGAAGTATTCGTATCCGACTCGTATTCGAACCGTATTCGATCCGAAAAAGCAAATACCCGTAGTAACAAATACAAATACAAATACCAAGATTTAGATATTCGACAAATACAAATACAAATAATATAGTCAATTATTCGTAGGTATTCGTATTTGTAAGTACTAAATAGATAATTTATTTAATATATAGATATATATATATAATAAAATTAATTTCAAGGATCAAATTATAAATAAAAACATTATTATTATTGATTTTTAGATCAAATATAAAATATATGAAAAAATAGTTATTATATTTAAACTGTAAGGACTAAAATGTAAATTTTGAAAATTTTAACCCTAATATTCCCACTTTACCTCATTATTTCCCAGCTGTCGTTTGCCTTCATTCCCTAAACTCTATTCACACTCAGACACGCCTCTTCCGCCTAACACTGCATTCCCTCCTCCGCCGGACGCCTCTTCCGCCTAACACTGCATTCCCTCCTCCGCCGGACGCCTCTTCCGCCTCCTCCCTCCGTCAGACGCCTCTTCTGCCTCCTCCCTCCGTCAGACGCCTCTTCCGCCTCCTTACTACGTTGCATTCTCTCCGTCAGACGCCTCTTCCGCCCTCCTCCGCTGCATTCTCTTCGTTGCATGCCCTCTGCATTTCGAGTAAGTCGCATTCTCTCCGTCGCACGCCGTCTGCATTTCGAGTAACTCTGCATTTCAGTTAGTCGATTTTTCAGTTAGATGTTATAATTTAGTCGATTTTTTCATTGGCTTAGATGGAATCTACAACAGAAAACTCAAAAGTTGCAACAGTAGTTGATAGTTCAATATCGCTTACAACAGAAATGGAGACACAATCGGTGGATAATACAGGAAAGGTAGTTCATTCTCAACCTCGACCTCCTTCAAGGGTTTGGGATCATTTTGAGAAAACAAAGGATAAGTCAAAAGCTAAATGTAGTCATTGTTCACAACTCATTAGTTGTAGATCACAAAGAGGTGCCACAACTAGTGCAATGCTTAACCATTTGAAATCTTGTAAAATGCTGGTTCGAGATATACCCGATGAAAAGCCCGAAGGAAAAGTTAAAAGACAAGTAACTTTGCATCATCGTCTTAAGAGAAAAGTCGATGATGTAGATAATGCTACCTCTTATTCACAATTTGATCCCGATTCATGTCGTAAGGCTTTGGTGAGGATGATAATTATTGATGAGTTACCTTTTCGTCATGTTGAAAAATAAGGGTTTCAAGAATGCACACATGCATTGCAACCTTATTTTTCAATACCTTCTCGAAGAACTTTAGTTCGTGATTGTTTGACTATGTATGTGGATGAGAAGAATAGGCTGAAAAGTTACTTTAAAGGATTCAAGGGTAGTGTTTGCCTCACCATAGATTTATGGACATCTACTCAAAATCTTAGTTATATGTCATTGACGACACATTTCATTGATAATGATTGGGTGTTACGTAAGAAGATCATCAATTTTTCTTAATGTATTTTATATTTAATTTGATAATCTAATAGTTTTTACGTTGTTTTAGATGAATTGGCGACGTTGCTGGAGTCCTCGATAAAGTTAACTCTACATGATTGAGAGAATTGATGTATCGGTGTTTTCTTTATTTATATTATGTTTCTTTTTTGTATTTGTGCAATTTGATGATGTTTATGAATGATATTTTGATAAACTTTAACTTTTTTATAAGAATTTATTTTTTATTAATTTTTTTAAAAAAAATTAAAATTTTACGAATACTACGGATATCTGACGAATATCCGAATATTTGCGGATATCCATATTTACGAATATCCGTATTTACGAATACGAATATGAATAGTAAAACCGAATATTCGACGAATACGAATACGAATACGAATAGTCAAATATTTACAGATATTCGCTATTTGTCCATCCCTACCTTAAATAGAGGAACTTTTAAAAAAAAATCAAATATAGAACCCACCATAATAGTGTGGGGCCTACCAAAGGAGATAAAATCCATCGAATTTAGTGGATTTACCTATTATATTTTTTTTTCCTTCTTGTGGGCTCCACTAAAAGTGGTTTTACCTACTTTGACATTCTCTCATTTAAAACCATTTTTTTGTTGTATTCATTCTTCTTTTCCACTTTGCCTTTGCCACGTTGCTCATGTTTCTGCTAGGGATGGCCAAGCGAGGTTACCCAGATCGGAGAGACCCGGATCGACCCAAAAACCCGAATCCTTATGTAAACGAGTTACCCTAAAAAACCATATGGATCCAAATCTTCGAATCTGATCGAGTTCGTGTCGGTCCGATCCAGGTTTGGGTTAAACCCGAGGAACCCAGACAACCCGAATTAAAAAAGGATTTTATTTTGTTGTGTTTTTTTGTTCTGCCACTTCACCTACACAAGCTCGCTCTCCATTCTCTTCTCCTTCATCTTGTCGCTTCTCCCTCATCCTGCTGCTTCTCCCTCACCTCGCCGTCGTCGCGCCTCTCCATTCTCTTCTCTTTCATCCCGCTGCTTCTCCTTCATCCCGTTGCCCGAGCCTCTTCATTCTCTTCTCCCTCACCCCGTCGCTTCTCCCTTATCTCATCGCCCGAGCCTCTATATTCTCTTCTCCTTCATATCACTGCCCGACGAGATTTCCACATCTATTCTATCCTATTTTTCTCTCCTTCATCCCGCCTGAGCCTAGATTCTCTTCTCCCTTTGCACCGCTTGTATCCTTTCTAGTTCACTGCTTAGTTCAGGTTATTCATGGATACCCGAATTTAATTTGCTTTATTTTGGGTTCAACCCGAATAACCCGAACTCGAATCAAACCCCGAAGAACCTAAATCGGAAAACATTCGAGTTCAATTCGGTTCAAGTTTCCACCTTTTCCCGTATATAATCATAATGGATTTTTTGCAAGATGTAAAAAGCTTTGACTATTATAAAACAAGACAATATTATCTCGTTTATGACCAAGATCCTCCATCAACATTTGCAACCAAATTGCCTATTTGCTGGTTTGTGTAGCCGCTAGGGGTGGGCACGAGTCGGGTACCCGGATTTTTGAAGGTACCCGAACCCGAACCCGAGCGGGTAGATAATTTACTACCCGAACTCGAACCCGAGGGATACGGGTACTCGGGGCTCGAGTACCCGAAGAATGAGCCGGGTACCCGCGAGTACCCGAACCCGAACCACAGAAGACGTGAAAGTCGCCATAACCAGGTCCAACTCTTCCACCTAAACCTCCGAGACAAGTACTGGCTCCAGCTCTTCCACTAAAACCTCCTCCGGCTCCGGAAAGAAAAGCCAGCGGACACAGGAAGAACGACATGGACGACGTCAAGGACGGCAGACACAGGGACACGATAAGGACGACGAACACATGGACGACAGCGGAAGGAAAAGCTGGTGAATGACAAATGAAAGGAAGAGATATAGAGAATGAGAAGAGAGAGAAAGGTGAGAATGAGAGGAGAGAGAAGAAGGGGCTGCTGAGTGAAGCAGCTGCTGAGAGAAGAAGGGCTGTTGATTTTAGGTTAACCTAAAATCAGTGGCATTTTTGTAATTTTTATAAAATACATGGTTATTTTGGTATTTGTATATGTAACCTCGGGTACCCCGCGGGTACCCGTTTCTATGAATGAAAAACCCGAACCTGAACCCGAACCCGCGGGTAATGAGATTTCATTACCCGAACCCGCGGGTTCGAGTAATTTTCCGCGGGTTCGGGACGGGTTTCGGGTCGGGACGGGTTTTTCGGGTAATTTGCCCACCCCTAGTAGTCGCAACATACTCAACCTCTATTATACATGTCACGACGATAGACTGTAGGTTTGAAACCTAGCTTACAACACTGTCAACAAGAGTAAACACGTATTTGGTGGTGGATTTGTTTTTGTCGAGGCCACCGGGATAATCCGAATCGATATACCTAGTAATAGTCAAGTCTGATCCTCTATAACACAATGCAACATTTGTGATGCCCTTGAGATATCTCAATATCATCTTTACAACACTCCAATGCTCAACTCTAGGTTTTACCATATATTGACTAACCACTCGCACTGCTTGTGCAATGTGCGGTCTTACATACCATGGCAAATATCAAACGGTCCACTCATGATACATACGGTACTCGAGATATCTTCATCCTTTCTTCTTCCGTGCTAGAAGTCATCTCGGAGGGTAACTTGAAATTAATAGGAATAGGGATAGATATTGACTTATAATCTTATATGCTGAAACAACACAAGATTTTATTGATATAGTTATTTTGTGAAAGCCAAATCTAGCTTTTCCATCCATATCTCTATAGGTGTCTTCAGATCAATTGTGGTTTATGATGACTGATTGATCACATAACATATGGTTATAACTGCTTCAACCCAAAATGTGTTTGTCAAGCTGGCAGTTCTGAACATAGCCCTTGTTCTTTCCAACAGAGTTCTATTTATCTGCTTTGTTATAACATTTTGTTGAAGTATGTATGCCACCGTAAACTGTCTTTTGATTTCCTATTATTGACAAAATTGATTAAACTCATCGCCAATATATTCTCCTTTATTGTCTGACCTCAAGCCTTTGATCTTTTTTCCGCATTCAAACTCGATTCGTGTTTTGAAGATTTTGAAAACGTCAAGTACATCCAATTTCTTCTTGCTATGATACACTCAATATCTCTTGGATTAGTCATCAATGAAAGATACAAAGTATCTTGCACCTCCTAAGGACATCTCCGGTGCTTCCAAACATCAGAATGAATCAGATCCAAGATAGCCTTGCTTCTAGCACTTGAACTGTTGAATTTGGATCTATGCTGCTTACTTGTAACACAGTGCTCATTCAAGGGTAGTGTGACCTTTTTGAGCCCCAGGAGAAGACATCGATCTACAAGAATCTTTCAACCTTGTTTCGACATGTGACATAGTTTTTGGTGCCACAATATCGTTGACTCCATTGTTAAACTTGATTTTGGATATTTGCTTCTCCTTCGCATAGTGTATTCCCTTTAAATATATATATTGAGTTGACGTTATCTTTTCAGCTTTCAGCATGACCAACGCATCCATGAAAATTATCATGATCCTATTTTCTACATTGGTTTTGCACTCTATGTCATCTAATTGTAGACAATAGATTTTTTGGTCAAGCCTTCCACATATCGTACCTTTTAAATGGTCTGAATTAAACCATCTCCAGTTTTCATCTTGATGATACCAATGCTAGCGATATTCAAAACATTATCATTTCCCATAAACACATATCCTTCTGAGATAGGTTCATAATCATAAAATCATTCTCTCTGAGAGGTGATATGCCATGACACTCCTGAATCCAAAAGCCATATATCTGAGAAATTTTGTCTGTCTTTAGTAACTGTGGTTACATCGCTGTACAACACTTAAACCATTTTGGACATTTGCAACATTACCTTGACGCTTTGATATTTTTTCTCCATTTTTATTATAATGCCAACATTGCTTCTTTGAATGACCTTTCTTTCCGCAGTGAACACATTTAATAACCTTCTTACTTCCTGACCTTGATTTATCAGCACATTGGCAACCATTTGAACCATGTTCCATTGATTTTCCTTTAATCATCGCTAAGGCCTCTGGTTGTTACGAGCCTACCAACATGTCCTGCTTGTTTATGTGTCTCTGTTTTTCTTTCTGAACAGAAGTTGCAAACATCGTGAAAGACTATATAGTCTATGAGAAAATTTATAGTCATGTTCACGATGAATAAATCATACGAATCTGGTAAACTTTGGAGCAAGATCTCAGCACACTCTTTTACATCTATTTTGTAACTCATTTTGGAGAGTTCTGAAAATAGCGCATTGAGCGTACTTATATATTTTTGTCATGAAAGTTGATTTCGACATCTGGAGAATGTACAATCTTCTTTTCAAGAAGATCTTGTTGTGGAATGACTTCGTCTCATATAGCTTTGAGAGATACTCACAGATCTGCTTTGGAGTCTCCAACTGGCGATGACGCTTTCATTTATTTTGATCCAGTGCTCATCAGCCATATCCTTCGACCTTTCCTCAATAGTTGCAAAACAATCCCCTTTCATCTAAACGACTCTCATATTTGTTTTACATGTCGAGAAATTATTCCTGTTGAACTTCTCTATCTCATACTGTGTTGACATTTTATCAGTACTTATCTCATTATAACCCTATTGTTATATGAACAATTGGTATTAAACCAGAACTCTAATATCACTATTAAGATTGAACGTAGATAAATAAATATTAGGCAACAAAGTAAATACGAGAAAACTAAAAATGGGACCTTGAGGTTTTATGTGGTTTGGCAATGTGCTTACGTCCACGGACAAACAATAGAAGACTTTTACTGACTCTCAAGATATTACAGCATTTCTCTCAAATTGTGAGAAAAAAATACCAGTGTTTATCTCTTACAATAAGGAGAAAAACTTTCTCAAAGAATCAAGAGAAGAACTTTAAAAACTAGTAAATACTATTTTCTCTCTCTATTTTTTTTCTTTTGTGGTTTTTGGGATGATTTTGAACTCTTCAAAACCCTTTCTTATATAGAAAAAATTTTCGATAAAAATCAAATATAAAACCCACCACAAATAGTATAGGACTACCAATTATGATAAAATCTGTGAATTTTTTCCTTATATATTTTTTTTTATTGTTTTTCTCTTATGACCCACTAAAAAATGGTTTTATCTATTTTGAAAATTTTGAGAGATAATATATATATATATATATATATTCTACCGTATCAAATTTGAATAATTATCTTGTAATATGTTAGAAAAATATGAAGTAACTTGGGTTTTTTTCTTATGCTGTTCTGTCATTTTCTTTTAGATTTTATGATATATTAATTTAATACACCATATTGCATATTTTGTAAGATCTTTACAAAAAAATCAAGATATTAAACCATACAAAAGTCGGGATATTAAAATATAAACAAATTTATTTTGGATATAGAAATGTCATTTTTTCCCTTTCTGACTTTTAGAATAAAAATTATATTTTCCTTTTAATATAAATTTCACAAATATAATACAGAAATAACTATGAAAAGGATTGTTTTCCATCTAAAAACATAATGGGAGATACTTTGAATGAGGATATTTCACGATAGTTACTATAGGCTGTGCCGCACTTGAATATAACCCATATATTTTATAGCAACAGAGTCGTACATTGCACAGTATCAGCAGACATTTATATATTCCTCAAAATCTCCGCTGAATAAATATTTAAAGAAATTGCAAAATTAATTATAATAAATAAATAAATAAATAACTATCGTCGAATTTAAAAAGGGAGAAACTCCGCGAACATTTCTTGAGATTCTTCGCGTTTTCTTGGCTCTACACCTACTCCCAGAAGACACAGTCGAAGGGGACTTAGGGTTTACGAGTCTTTTGACCTCGAGATATCTCCACCTCCATCACCACAGCAATGGCCTTCTCTTCTCTTCTCAGATCCGGCGCCGCCACCGTCGCCGCCGCTCCTCGCCTGGACTTCTTCTCTTCGCCGTCGTCTGATCTTTTCAAGGTATGAGGACGCTTCGTCTCTGGCTAGTTTTTGAAATGCTCGCCTTATCGTGTTTCGCTTTGTGCTTGATTTGATTTGCTCTAGCTTTTGTTGCGTTTTGATCTGCTTGTGTGTCGTTTCACTTTTCGTATTTGGTTTTTTCGTCAATGAAGTAGGATGGTGATGTCTCTTTTTCAGCTCTGGTTTGGGATTCGTGACACGAGCTCTGTATATTGTTTCTGAAATGCTTAGTTTGGATTAATTTGCGTGTGTAAGAACTTAAGATTTAGAACCATGTGTTTGCGTTTGCGTTATGATATTTATCAGTGTCATAAGACCTGGTGAGATCTCATAGTATTCATACTTCGGTTGTAAACGGAATTATGTATCTCTTCTCAATATCTTATTGGATACTGTTCCCACATAGTTGCTACGTTGTCTGTTGCATTCATGGTTAACCGACTTGTGCAATTTGAGAGTTTTTTTTATTCAGCCTTGTATGATTCTTCTGGGATCTTAAACGAAGGAATTACTACACCACGGTGGACCATACTTTGTTTTGGACACTTCTTAGAAAAATATCTATTGATTTACTTTTTGTCAATTCCCTTAAATATTCAGGTGCCATCATGCCTTGGGTTCAGTCCAAATCTTACCACATCAAGCTTCTCTGATGCTGCTGTTTCTACTGGAACATCCTCATCTCTGCAGTTCAGTGACAAACAAAATCTGTAACACATGCTAATTATGTATAGCTCTTGTTAGTTCTGTTCTGAAAGGGTTTTCATGTGTTTTTACAGAAATTTCAAGGCAAGAAGTATGCAACCCATCAAGGCCACAGCCACAGAAGTGCCACCCGTTGTTCAGAGTAAGGATAAAATATTACATAAAATTCATTGCAGTATTTGGGTGTTGCATGCTTATCTAGCGTGACTTGATTGACTTAATTAGGGTCAGGTGGCAGCGGAAAGACAAAGGTTGGGATCAACGGTATGTACTTCTATTCTCTGATGCATGAGGTGGATTGGTTTTTGTTGTCCAAAACCAGCCATTTGTCAATGCTTTCGTTGCTTCTGATTATTATGTCAGTCTTCTACAGTTTGTTCTCTTACAGAATCTTCCTTGCTGTCTTCACTGCAGGTTTTGGTCGGATTGGTAGATTGGTCCTCCGTATCGCAGTCTCCAGGGATGATATTGATGTTGTAGCGGTCAATGACCCATTTATTGATGCCAAGTACATGGTAAGGATTTTGTACTAGCTGGTATATTTGTCTAGTAGAACTAGTTGCTATGTTAGTAATCAAGTGTGAGTAAAGGGTGTGTATGCTCAGCTGATCCTTATCTAATTAGCTACTTTCTCAACTCTCTAATCTGGTACAATTTGAAGAAACGATCAATAAAGCATCGGATGCTTATATCTTGTCTCTGGCAAGTCGATATTACACAGATCCTCTCTTCCTCTTTTGCAGGCTTACATGTTCAAATATGATTCTACTCATGGAGTTTTCAAGGGAACCATCAACGTAATTGATGATACTACTTTGGAGATCAATGGGAAGCATGTCAAGGTTATCAGTAAGAGGTATTTCCTGAAAATGTCTACTCTTGTATCCTGTGTCCAGGTCTGATCAAACTAATAAATCAAGTGTCCTTTTCGTTTGAGTTGATTGGTGAGTGAAGTTATTCCTATATAGAATCTAACATCGAGTTAATTCATCTATCCCAGAGACCCAGCTGAGATCCCGTGGGCTGACCTTGGAGCTGAGTATGTTGTTGAATCTTCTGGGGTTTTCACAACCATGGCAAAGGCTTCAGCACATTTGAAAGTATGCATTCACGTCCTACTTATAAATGCATATACATTTGAATCTGAGCTTGATCATCTGACTTTAAATAATCTTGGGTACAGTTGTATATATTTATCTCATCGCGTATTGTTTCTGCAGGGTGGGGCTAAGAAAGTGGTAATTTCAGCCCCTTCCGCTGATGCACCAATGTTCGTGGTAGGGGTGAACGAGAAGAAATACGAGCTTAACATGGATATAGTTTCCAATGCTAGTTGTACTACCAATTGTCTTGCACCTCTTGCCAAGGTTTGTAACATGCAGAATTATCTCGTTTTTCGTGTTTGAAATTGTTGCCTTTATGACATTCCTTGCTAATTTCTTTTCTATGGTGAAATAAACCGATCATCTCCTATTTACTTGTTAATGGTAGGTGGTGCATGAAGAATTTGGTATTGTTGAAGGTTTGATGACGACGGTCCATGCAACTACAGGTGTCTTTCATGTTCTTTTGGTTATCTGTCACTGTATATCCTTCACGGTATAACACTAAATTATATATCCATCCATATTCAGCTACACAAAAAACGGTGGATGGTCCATCGATGAAAGACTGGAGAGGAGGACGTGGTGCTAGTCAAAACATCATTCCTAGCTCAACTGGTGCTGCAAAGGTGTGTACAATGTCCCGAGTCTATCACCGAGAATGTTGAATTGCCTGGGCCATTAAATATGGAATCATAATCTGAGGAATTATTTTGGTGTGAATAGGCTGTTGGTAAGGTTCTTCCAGAACTCAATGGAAAGCTTACAGGAATGGCGTTCCGTGTACCAACACCCAACGTTTCTGTCGTGGATTTAACTTGTCGACTTGAGAAGGGTGCCTCTTACGAAGACGTTAAGGCGGCCATTAAGTATGTTTTGTGAAATCATTGCTCCAACACTACTAAACCGTTGTTCCATTACTTGTGCATTGAAACTTAACTTGTGGGGCCGTGATTCATTTTGTAGGTTTGCCTCAGAAGGGCCTCTTAGGGGTATTCTCGGGTACACAGATGAGGACGTTGTGTCCAATGATTTCGTGGGAGACTCAAGGTCTCTCTTTTCTCTATTCTCAATTAGCTCCCAACAAAAGGTGCATTCCTAAGCCTTTATTTGCATGCAGGTCAAGCATATTCGATGCCAAGGCCGGGATTGGATTGAGCAATTCATTCATGAAGCTTGTCTCTTGGTATGACAACGAATGGGGTTACAGGTAATGTCCTTTTCGTTGTAAACAAAAGTAGATGCCTGTGATTCTTCGTTGTATCCAAAATTGTCATTGCTTATGAACCTCTTTTCTTATGGCAGCAACCGTGTACTTGACCTCATAGAGCACATGGCATTGGTCGCAGCCAGCCGCTGAAGATGACCCTCTCTGGGTTCTGCTTTGCCTGCTATCACACCAGAGGTTTGTTCGGTTCTTTAGGTTGTAGCTTTCCTTCTTTTTTGTATTTTGAGTATTCGTATTGCTCTTGGTATGGAATCTATATATATGGTTTCATATACCATGCGACTTGTCTGAATAAATGAAAAATTGTTGTACCCAAAGAACACAGCCTCAGTTGAAAAATATATGTTTTTGAGAGAACTTTGGATTTAATTTGTTAGCTTTGATTTCTCGCATTTCTACATTGGTGAAAAGTTTTGCGTGAGGTTTTGAATTGTTCATGGTAAGTAATAAGTTTTGGGATAATTCAGAGTAAATCTTTTGTTTTCATATCGACTCATGGATCAAATAATCTTTTGGTACCATTGTTCGAGTGAATAGTCGTATTATACAAAGTATATCTTCATTAATGTAAATGTAAATATTCGAGTGTCTTTTTCTGAGAAAAGAAATACATAAGTTACACATCGTGTTGGGTTAATCTAACTTACACATGTAAAAAGAAAATTTGAGAATAAAACCATATTCGTATTGAAAGGTTGATAATTCTAGCAAGGACAATGTTGTGAATGAATGGTCCGATATTCCATTGTGGAAGACCAACAATGATATTCCTTTCACACTTTCAGCGGCACTATTCACGCATTCTTCATCATTTATCTCTAATTTGGCCAAATCCCCCTTATTTTATTTTACTTGTTACTAAAAAAAAGGAACAGAAGCATCTCTGTTTTCACATATATATATATACACTACATAATCCACTGCTACATGAGCATCTCATCCGTTGAGTTCCCATATGTTTTTTAGAAACAATGGGAAGCGATCTTCGGACAGATTCATCGGATTACAGGACAGAACTCTTGTCTCCGGCAGCAATAGCAACCGGAAGGGAACCATCTCTGTCTCACGTGCCTTCTTCTTGGAAGCTTCATATCGACGGTATTCAGTTACCGCAGAGACCTTCGGATTCGGCCTTCACTTCCCAATTTTTTGTCAATAAATTCGGTACGAAACAAGATCGGTTCGAGGCCACAATGTCTTGTAAATTTTTATTAATTGTACGTTTTTCAAATCTAAAAATGATAAAAGAATTTGAAAATTCCTGAAACTATAAATAAATCGACAATTAATCCATATCTCAATCGATCGATAATGTTGTTGTTGCTGCTCTGTAGGGAGACGAAGGAGGATCGCCAAGTACTACAAGAAGCAAGAGAAGCTTGTCCAAGGGTTTCGAGGAGTTGATTCCTTCACCGAGTTGGGTCTTTTGCCGGAAACTCTCAATCAAGTATATATATGTCTTCTTCTTTCTCTTAATACCAAAATATTTATTAATTTTCCGTTAACTAAAGTATTGTATTTTTATATTTAAATATAGATTTATATAATTAACACATCAAGTTTGTTAAGAGAATTTTTTCACTATATTATAGTGTAATTAAGAGAAAATTTGTTCTACTTATAAATTTTGATATTTTAATTTGAAACGTATTACGATTTTATATTTTAATATATAAATCTAATAATTTGTGTATTTCAGCTCAACATTTTGATATAATTCTTGTATTTGATTCAATTTTTTTTTTCAGATTCTATAACTTTTAGTTTCGTAAATATCTTTTATTGTTTTGATTTTCAATTTAAAATGAAATATATAGGATGAGAGGGAGAAATTGGCAAGAAGCGAAAGAGTGGCAGTGTATACATCAAACGTGGCGAACTTGGTTTTGTTCATTGCCAAAGTCTACGCGTCCGTACAAAGCCGGTCCATGGCCGTTGTGGCTTCAACTCTCGACTCTCTTCTCGACCTCTTATCCGGTTTCATCTTGTGGTTTACCGATCATACCATGCGAAAACCGAACCAATACCGCTACCCCATCGGCAAGAACCGTATGCAACCCGTCGTAAGATGTTAAACTCACATTTATCTTATCATGTTATATTGTATTATACTATATTATATATGATTTATAAATTATTAACATATATGTTTTTGGTAAAGTTTTAAAAAACGCTAAATGCTAATCAGACGTCGACGAACGCATAAAATCTAGATGAATGAATCAAAAATTAGTTCGAATTTATATATTTTTTTGTTTTTTAACCGTTGAATCAATTTTATTTTTTATAATTTTTCTTTAAACTTTGGTATGCATAGATAACAATTCTATTTGTTTCAAATCGATTTTAATTTTATATTTTTTTATAAATATTTAAATGACATTAATTTGGATAATTTTTTTGTATTATACGTCGTAAGATGTTAAACTTACATTTATCTTATCATGTTATATTGTATTATACTATATTATATATGATTTATAAATTATTAATATATATGTTTTTGGTAAAGTTTTAAAAAACGCTAAATGTTAATCGGACGTCGACGAACGCATATGAATGAATCAAAAATTAGTTGGAATTTATATATTTTTTTTTGTTTTTTTAACCGTTGAATCAATTTTATTTTTTATAATTTTTCTTTAAATTTTGGTATACATAGATAACAATTCTATTTGTTTCAAATCGATTTTAATTTTATATTTTTTATAAATATTTAAATGACATTAATTTGGATAATTTTTTTAATCAAAATCATTATTGATACTTGATCGTTCAAAACGACCGGCTAACCAAAACCTAGACAATGGCTTTAAAACATTCATTGATAAAATACTAAACTTTTAAACTCATTTTTAAATTAAATCATACCCAATTTCATATTTTTACATATCTCCTAAATTTCTAATAATTATAATCGATTTTGTGATTCATAATTGTTTTTTATTCTTAAATATTACTAAATACATTCAATGTTTTGGTTTGGAATTGATTTTATCTATTTGATCATTGATGCGACAGGGGATTCTAGTTTTTGCATCGGTTATGGCCACTCTTGGACTACAAGTTCTATTTGAATCGGTCAGAGAACTCATCTCAAAGGTTAATTACACTAAAATCTCTATAATATTCTCAAGCATGAAATAATTAGATCAAAATCTCAAAAACAATATAGTGAACGTATTTTGTATTGTCTATATATGGTAAAATCATTTGGATCAATTATTACATGTTGGATGATGATTTGATGCATTAGGCTCAACCGGAGAGAGATCCGGAAAAGATATGGTGGATGATAGGAATAATGGTATCAGTGACGGCGGTGAAATTGGTGCTAATGATATATTGCCGAAGATTCCTAAACGGCATCGTTCGAGCCTATGCTCAAGACCATTTCTTCGACGTAATCACCAACTCCTTGGGGTTAACCTTTGCTATTTTGGCCATCCGGTTCTATTGGTGGTTCGATCAACTCGGAGCCATTTTGGTAAACCCTAATCGAAAACCACCTTTTCATTATTCGGTCCGGTTCAACACCCAATTGAAAAACTATAGTTTTTGCATCCTAAAATTGTTTATGTAATCGGAACGAACCAAAAAGAATATAATGGTACCAAGTAAAACCATTTATGGTTCTTATTGGTAAGCGATTCAATTCAAAATCAAATCTTTTCTAAATTAAATTTGAATCCAAACGAAAATGTAACAAAACTAGTTTATAACTTTAAATAATTGCTTACATACTAAATTATAACGGTAAAATATACATCATGTATTACATGTCATTCAACATTTTTTTTGTTTTGTTTTGGAATTCAATAAGTTTATTTAAATCTTTACTTCGTCGTATATCTCCGTAATCTGAATTTTACTGAATAAATGCATATAGATTGCCTTATATACGGTGGGGAGTTGGTCCAAAACGGTAAAAGAGAACGTAAAAGCGCTTGTTGGACAATCGGCTCCTGCGGATTATATAGCCAGATTAACGTATATGATATGGAATCACGACGAGAAAATCCGACATATAGAGACAGTTCGAGCTTATACATTTGGAAGCAAGTACTTTGTTGAAGTAGATATTGTATTGCCTTTGGATATATCGCTCGGAGTGGCACACAACATCGGTGAGTCACTCCAAGAAAGGCTCGAGCTTATGCCGGAAGTGGAACGAGCTTTTGTCCATGTTGATATTGATGCCACTCATCATCCCGAGCACCAACGTAAACCCCTTTAGTTAATTTCTTCTATATATTAAATTTTTATATATTGTTATTTGATACAATGATTTTGCATTGTTAAATTATACAATTCGTTATTAAATAATGACATTATGTTTGTTGGAGAAATTATATTTTGATGAAAATATTATGATAGTTTTTTACTAGAAAATAAAAATAAACAGTATCTTTATCCTATTCATATATTATTTTATAGTATAAAAAGAGATATTAGTCATTCTATCCCAACTGTATTTTTTTCGAGATTGTGTTAAATTTAATATTTTTTAAATATTAAACAATAATATGAATTTAATTACCAGATCCAACATATGTTTTCACAATTGGTTTTGAAACGTATGTTGAATTACATTGGATATGAATCACGTGATAAGATTCAAACGATGAAAAACTTGTTATATACATAGACATACAAAGAGAAAAGAAGACATAGTCAACGACGAAGGTTTGGGTGGGTTCACTTGACTAAATCATTGCCTATGAATCGTCGTCTCATTAAGAGACACATTAGAGCTCTGATCCCAAGTATACCAATGGAATTTTGTTTGTCATCTTTTGTGTTGAATAAAAAATTTGAAGTGCTTATTAAATACACATTTTATTATGAATTCCAATGTAATAGAGGTTAAATATTTTTTCCGATGTGAGATATTATATTGTTAAAAAAACCTTAAATGATGTCGGAGCAAGGGATCGTGATAAGAACCCATTTTCTTGAGCTCATCCAAAAACAAGAAATCTACACAAGATTAAATCCATATTCCTCTAGATCGCCCAAAGACAAAAACCCAATATATAAAGGCAAGAAACAAGATTAAAGAAGAGCAACAAGACGACAAGAAGAAAGATTAACAAGAATGGAACGACCAAGCAAGTTCTTGAATTAGTCTTGAGTTTTTGGAACTAATTGTATTCTTGAATCTTGAAGTATGTGGCTATATAAAGCTTAAGGATGTCTATATTGAAGATATGAAAGAAAATATATTGTCGCTCAGATTCGACCCCCCATCCATTCACTAAAATATTGATCCCAAGAAAAACACCTAGTTTTGAAATTAGAGGGTGCAAATTATCCATAAAACGCACAAAAACACGTATGTGATCATAAAAAGGATACTAAAACATGTCCGTGAACCACGCCCGTGTACTACAAATGACGAACGGACGATGTCCGCGTACCATCTTCGTGAACCACATCCGTGTACCATGAATGATGAATGGACAAAGTCCATGTACCATATGTGAACTACGGATGACGAACCACATCCGTGTACCACGAACACAAACCAGGAACCATGAAACACAGACCATGCCCGTGAACCAGAAACCATGAACCACAAAACATGTTTCGTGTACCATGAATCATGAATCACAAACCATATCTGTGAACCATGAACCATGTTCGTGTACCACGAACTATGTACCGTGTATCATAAATCATGAACCACGAAGCAATTCACAACCTTGCTCAATAAGATGCCATCAATGAAGGAAGCATTGGAGGCACTAACAAGGAAATTATTTAAGAATAGACGTAAAAAAGGATAAAGTAGTAAAGATAACATTCAAGAACCAAGCTGGCGGAACATCTTTCAACATGCAATCAAGAAATCCAAAATTACAATGTTCTCCGATGAACATCCGAATGATTGGATCTATAGAGAAGAATTTTTTTTGGGTTAAATGACACTCAAGAATTGGAGAAGGTGGGCATAGTCTTGTCTCACATGGAGGGAAAGGCTCTCACTTGATCAATATGTATTCAAGACCGTATTGTCTTGAGAGGATGGACTGATCTTAAGAACAAATTTTGTAAAAGATTTATATGCACAATTGATTGTTCAATTATAAGAAAAATGATGATGATGAGGCAAATTGGATCAGTAGAGGAATACCGCAAAAAGTTTGAAGATTTGGAAGTAGCAGCACTTCAATTGGCAGACGATGTGTTAGAATATGCTTTCTTGAATGGACTCAAACCAAGTATTCAAGATCATGTATTGAGATGCAAACCTCTTGGCTTAGATGAAATAATTGACATTGCAATCATGATTAAGGCTCAAGAGGCTACGAAATCTTGATCCAAAGCTCATACTTATAGAGCAAATGGACATACAACAAACACTAGACAATTGCCCAGCAATGTACAAAAGCCGGTGAAAGGACCCATCGCAGGTTTAGAGAGATGGTATTCGAGACACAAGTGCAAATATAAAGAACTCAAGTTCTTGGAAGTTGAAGATAAAAATGAAACAAATAATTCTGATGATGAAAAACTAGAAGAATAGAATGAGGTAATGGATGGGAAAGGGGTTAAGAAACTCATTGAACTCTCTCTTAATTTCATAGTTGTGATAACGACCTCAAGAGGATTAAGGGATGTATCAGAACCCACAAGGTAAAAGTCTTGATACATTTAGGAGCAACCCATAACTTCCTTGCAGAGAAGGTGGTAGAAAGATAGCAACTTCTAGTTAGGGAGACTCGAGGATTTAAAGTATCCACAGGTGATGGAACCATCATATCAGGTTTTGGTAAGTGCCAAGATTTAAGTATCACCATCCAAGGCTACAAGATTAAGGATGACTTTTTGTTGTTTGATTTGGGAACTACTGATGTGGTTTTGGGTTATAAGTGGTTTTCTTCCTCCGGAAAAACCAGTATCAATTGGAATTTACATTGGTTAAGTTTCAAGAAGGGGAGACAAAAGATAGAACTAAGATGAGATCCAAGTCCACTGAAAAGAGAAGTGTCTCTTTATGCTCTAACCAAAACAATTCAAGAAGAACCGTAGCATTCCTTCTTGAACTTACCTCTTTGTTTGAAAAACCCAAGATTATTGCAACAACATTCTTGAAACGAAGAATAGTGGAAGTTCCTTTGCAATTTCAAGATGTATTTGAAGAGAAGATTGGTTTGTCGCCCACAAGATCAAGAGAATATTCAATCAATCTAACCAATATCTTCTCCAGTGAACCTTAGACCATACATACACTCACTTGATCAGAAAAATGAAGTGGAGAAGTTGGTCAAGGAGTTGTTGACGGCTAAAATCATAAGGTCGAGCATCTATCCTTATTCAAGCCTAGTGTTATTGGTTCAAAAGAAAGATGATGGTTGACGATTTTGTGTTGATTATAGAGCATTGAAAAAACTCACCATACCAAACATGTATCACATTCCTGTAATTGATGAACTTTTAGATGAACTACATGGTTCTACAATCATTTCCAAATTGGATTTATGAGTAGGTTACCATCAGATAAAAGTTAAGGAAGAAGATGTTCATAAGAATGTTTTCAAGACTAATGAAGGGCACTATGAGTTTCTTGTAATGCCTTTTGGATTAACTAATACTCCAACAACCTTTCAGTCGGTAATGAATGATCTTTTTGGAGATCACTTGAGGAAGTTTGTTCTAGTCTTCCTTGATGACATCCTAATATACAGAAAAGGGGTGGATGACCATGTGGAACACCTTCTGTTGGTTTTACATATTCTCAGAAACCACCACTTCTTTGTAAACCAGAAGAAGTGTACATTTGAACAACCACAAGTAGCCTATCATATCAGCCTAAAGTAGGGGTGGGCAAAAAACCCGCACTACCCGTCCCGTCCCGAACCCGCAAAAAATTGTTCGTACCCGCGGGTGCGGGTTCGGGTTCGGGTAATTTGAATTCAATACCCGCGGGTTCGGGTTCAAAAACCGGGTCCCCGCGGTTACCCGCAAAAAATTACATAAATACCCCTAATATTAATATTTATTACGAAACTACCCTTCTAACCCTAAACCTAACCTAAGTTCCCCTGAACCTAAGCGTCTCTAACAAATCGCCTGCATCCTCTCGCCTGCATCCTCTGAACTGAAACGTCTCTAACAAATCGCCTGCATCCTCTCGCCTGCATCATCTGAACTGAAACGTCTCTAACAAATCGCCTCCCCCCTTGACCGCCGCCGCGCTCCTCCTGCTCGGCCGACGTTCGCGCTCGACTCTCGCCCGACGCCGCTTGCCCGAAGAGTCTCGCCACTTCCTTCCAAACTAGATTGGGATGTTCTCAAAGAGATAGAAGAAACTGAAGAATATGAGAGAGTAGAAACAGAGGAGGTATCAAATTCTGCTGCCATCAGGCATAATTCTAGGTTCTCTCTAGTGATTTTTCTGCTTGTCTTGGCTTGTTTATATGTATTATTTTCCATCATGGAAGGAATATGAAGTGGAATTATTTTCATCCTCTTCTTGTAGCTAGAGGGAAGATTGGAAAAAGATGCTGATGACTGGGATGAAATATACCGAAATGCTCGCAAATCCGAGAAGCTTAAATTTGAAGAGAATGAAAGGGATGAGGGAGAACTAGAGAGAACTGGCCAGCCTGTATGTATTTATGAGATATATGACGGAGCTGGTGCCTGGCCGTTTTTGCATCATGGTTCATTTTACCGTGGTTTGAGCTTGGTAGGCTTCTCTATTCATCTTTGTATTAAATCTTATCCAACAATTTTTAAGTAGTTTGATCTCTTGCTGTTTATATCTGTCATTTCCTGTGATATATATTCTTTTATATCAAATTTTACTTGTGTAATCTTGGAAAATCATGCTCTGAAACTATTTATTATGTTGCCAAATAATTAGTGTCTGATTTGTCCATTCCTCATATTATAGTCCAGCAAAGCACGGAGGCTAAGCTCAGATGATTTGGATGCTGCTGACCGATTACCTATACTGAATGATACTTATTACCGGGATATCCTTTGTGAAATCGGGGGAATGTTTTCAGTCGCAAATAAAGTGGATAGTATTCACATGAGACCTTGGATTGGATTTCAGTCATGCCGCTTATCTGATACTCTCTCAGTTGGCAAAGGATGTGTTGGCTATACCAGTATCAACAGTTGCTTCGGAATCTGCTTTTAGTACGGGTGATCGGGTGATAGATCAATTTCGTAGTTCTTTGACACCACAATTAGTTGAAGCTCTTATATGTACTCAAGATTGGATTCGAAGAGATTATGGGCCACATACACTTGACTTGACTTTAGAAGACATTGAGAAATTCGAAGATGGTACCATTTTTTTT
>CM071869.1:39433985-39447675 GCA_036759665.1 Gynandropsis gynandra
CGGGACGGGTTCGGGTGCGGGTAGCGAGAATCTCGCGGGTACCCGCGGGTGCCCACCCCTAGCCTAAAGAGTGGCTTTTGAATCATCCAATATTGATGTTGTGAGGAATTGGGAGACTCCAAATCTATTATAGCTCTCTGAGGATTTCTTGGTCTCATTGGCCACTACAAAAAATTTGTGAGAGATTATAGGAAGATTGCTAAACCATTGACAGAGTTGCTGAAGAAAAATAGTTTCAAATGGAATGAGGAGGCTACCAGGCTTTTGAAATGTTGAAATGGGTAATGCCCGTCATTCCTATTATAGCTTTGCCTAACTTCTCACAAGACTTCATCATTGAGACATATGCATGTGGTCAAGGAGTTGGGGTTGTTCTTTCTTAAAATGGAAAACCAGTAGCCTTTATGACTCAAGGATTCTCCAAGAAAGGCAAATCATTCTTTTGGTTTCTTAGTAGCCAATCGATCGCCCCTCTATATACCTGGATTGAGTTCAAGAATCATTTCTTAGGACGATTCAAGGAAAATTATGTTCAAGAAAACGATGAATAAAGTGAACGAAGTGGTGGCATATCAAAGTAAAGAAATGGTGAAAGAGATAGAAAATCCTTATATGTCAATGGAACAATACAATTTCCATCACTCATGGTACAGCAACCACCGCTATCAAGTTATTATACAACTTCTATAGCCAAAGAGAAGAAAAACCCTTCAACTCTGGTGATCGACTTCACCCACACGGTGACTCATGCAAAAAATGAGATACCAATTGGTATCAATTCCATTTCTTTGTCTTCGTTCTTGAAATTCGTACCGTCGTGGCCTCTGTCGTCTTCATTGAAATCGCAAAGGTTTACGATTTTGCAACCACTACTTCATCTAGTAAGCGAGAAAGAGAAAGAATTGTCGATACAATGGAAGGGAACTCCGAAAGAAGATACCACTTGCAAGACAATGGACAACCTCACATTTGAATATCCAAACTTCCACCTTAAGGACAAGGTGAATGCGGAAGGGATTTGATAAGAACCCATTTCCTTGAGCTCGTCCAAGGAACAATAAATCAACACAAGATAAGATGCACATTCACCTAGCTCGTCCAAAGGAAAGAAATCAACACATAAAGGCAAGAAGAAAGATTGACAAGAATGGAACGACCAAGCAAGAATCCACTGGCAAAGAAAACTATTGCTAGCAAATAGGTTTTTAAAATCAAATATTGCACAAATGGGACGGTTGAACGATATAAGGCACATTTTATGATTTTTGGTAATAATAAAATTGAGGGAATCGATTACGAGAGACATTTGTTCCAGTTGCTAAAATGGTGGGGGTCAGAATTTTTCTAGTGGTGGCAACAACAAAAAACTAGGAGGTTCATGAGATGAGATGCATTTCTACCTGGGAATTTGACAAAATAACTTCATATGAAACCATTGTTGGGGGTTCCCTTTGATGATCCAACCAAAGTTTGCTCAAATTTTTTGTTGGCATTAAATAAGTTCTTCGGTATTTTTTGCTGAAATAAGTCATGCACTACGACAATATGGTTTTTGATCGTCTTCATCTAATCATTCCTGATTCTTTTTTTATGTTGGGTGGGGGGTTACGGATACATGTTGATGATTTGATCATCACAAACAACATTGATGATGCAATTCATATCTTCCAAAACTATCTTAGCTTGTGTTTTCACATGAAAGATCTTGGAAATCTGAAATATTTTCTGGACATCGAAGTCACATACAATCCTAGACATCTATTTATGTCAATGCAAATGATGACTTGATCATCACAAACAACATTGAGGATGCAATTCATATGTTCAAAAACTATCTTAGCTCGTGTTTTCACATGAAAGATCTTGGAAATCTGAAATATTTTCTGGGTATCGAAGTCACATGCAATCCTACAGATGTCTACTCATGTCAATGCAAGTATGCTTAATTCCAAACCTTTTTGGATGTTCTCTTGACCATGATCCTCGACCATCGTTGGTTGCAGGTGAACTTCTATTGATCCCTTACCATATAGACGATTTGTTGGTCATCTCATCTACTTGGTTTTTACACGTCGTGAGATTTCCTGTTCAGTTCACACTTTATCGCAGTTTTTTACTGCGCCACGACTCGAGCACAAGATGCAACCCTCCGAATAGTACGTTACTTGAAAGGTTATTCCAGACAAGGCATTCTACTTCGTTCGGATTCAGACTTGATGATATATGTCTCGTGCGATTCTTATTGGACATATTATTCCACAACTCGACGTTCGTTGATTAGATGGTTTATTCACTTGGATTATTCATCAATCTTGTGGAAGACGAAAAAACAAAACATTGTCTATCATATCGAAATTAGATATTATGTCATGACCGTGACCACATGTGAGCTAATCTAGCTCAAATCTTTGCTCTACGATACGGGGACTTCACATCAACACCATATACGTCTTCGTTATGTCAATCAGGCAATACTTCATATTACATTGGTGTTTAATAAACATACAAAATACATCGAAATGAATTATCATTTTATTCATTTTCGAGTATATCATTGTAACCTATCATATCTCGACTCACCTCACACCAATGGATATATTCATGAACACCTTAAAAAAAAAGAATTCAACGAACAAATTAGATATTTTCAATTTACACACCAAAATATCTTCTCTCGTGATTCTCGAAATCACAAGATTCTTTTCAATCTTCTTTAAAATTTACGGTACAAGACTTCACCTCCACAATATTGCATGACTCTATTTTCGGTTAGTTTCCATATTTGGTATCTTCATAAATTATATGTAATTTTTGTATTGTGTTTTTGGCGAAATGAGTCGGACTTAAAAAATTTGTAATATTATACACGTAATATAAAAAAGGTAAAGTAATGTTGAAAAAGGGTGGAATAAAATAACTGGTCCATCGTGTATATATACCCAAGGATTGGATGTAAAAGCGTTACTCAATATTAATATACCAATATAATACAAATAATGATTTTTAACAAATAATATAATATATATATATATATAGAAAAAAGTTTAAAATACTAATTTTTATACAATATACCATTTTAACGACGATATGGTGTGAAAGAATTTCGTCAAAAAATATAAAAATTAAAATTCATGTATTTAAAAATTTAGATAGACATCACAGATAAATATATAAAATCAATTATGTTTTTATAAGATTTTTATAGAACCACTATAGATCAACGTATTTAAAAATAGCCTTTTTGTTTTTATATATTCCATATATACACGCACATACGTAGATATACACTATACATATAGAGAGAGATAGAGTCGTGGTGCCTTTGAAAACTCTCCCACTCCTAAAGACGAGCAACAAATCACCCGGAAGATCGGAGGGAGAGAGAGAGAGAGAGAGAGTTCCAATGGCGACGGAGAATCTCCGACGTTCCGGCGCCGCCGATTACAATGCCGAGCTTGTGCCCAACGACGATGAGGCCCCGCCTCTTCCGTCGTCATGGCGTCTCAGCCTCGAGACCTTTCGCCTACCTTCCTCGCCGTCGCCTGGAGGGCGCCACGACCTTCGCACTCGCCTCTCCCGCCTTCTCCGTACGACTCCGAGTAAGATTCTTCTTCATCGATTTTTCGTCACATGTTTCCTGCGATTTGTGTGTATGTATGTATCTGCGTCCGCGTGTGTGTATATATATACGCATACTGCTTGCGAGATAATCTATTGTGGAATTAAGCTTTACTGTGACATGTCGTATTCATGAGAACCAAAAAGAGGAGTGATTACACGATGAAGAGTATCACACTCAACCGTGAAGATTGTTCTTAGTTGGAATTTGTTTGGTCAAGAATTGCAAATCAATCTTACGTAAATTTCCTTGAATTTTGTTATGATTCAACGACTGCAAGTTTTTTTTTACCTTTGTGATGAGTCGGTGTTACATAAATTCCGTGTACTGGTTTTGCTTTTGTTGGAATCTGAATATATGCATCTGCAAAATTCGATGAATATAAGATTCTCTCTTTCATATGGAGTTATTCCGAGACGAATATGGTGAGATGCTGAGTGGATTTGGGTGTATTATTTTGGTTGCTAAAGTTATTGAAAACAGAATTATATATTTATTCAAGGATGATGTAGAAGCAGAATCATATTCTAAAGAGAGGACTTAAAGTTATAGCAAGATCAGTAAACAATCAAACACCATTAAACATTCTTGAATTTTTACAGAAAAACCTTAACATTGTTTACCCTTTTTGTTACTCTGAAGAAAAGGAACGTAAAGTTTCAGAGTATTACAAGAAGCAAGAGATGCTCCTCGAGGGTTTCAACGAGATGGAAGCCATCAACGAAACTGGTTCTTTATCTGGAACTCCGACTGAGGTTCAACTCTTTCTATAGATTTCTGAGGTTTTGTTATTTTCTTTAGATTTTGAATCATTTTGATTATAACAGGAAGAACTGAAGAAGCTTGCAAAGAGTGAAAGACTGGCAGTTCACATCTCCAATGCGGCCAATCTTGTACTTTTTGTTGCAAAGATTTATGCTTCTGTTGAGAGTAGATCTATGGCTGTAATTGCTTCAACTTTGGACTCTCTGTTAGATCTCTTGTCAGGGTTTATTCTCTGGTTTACCGCAAATGCCATGAGGAAACCAAACCATTATCACTATCCAATTGGGAAAAAACGGATGCAACCTGTGGTATGTTCTCTATAATTTCTCTCTTTGTTCCAAAAATTGATTATTTAGCTTTCAGTTGATCTGTTTTCGACATTGTGTTCTCATTGATCCACCATGAATTTACCTTTCACATAAAATCATGCTTGAAAATTGCAGGGAATCATTGTGTTTGCATCAGTGATGGCAACTCTCGGATTACAAGTACTGCTGGAGTCAGCCAGGCAACTTGTCTCCAAGGTTACAGGAGCATACGTTTCTCATACTATTCATCTTCAAAACCATATATTTTCAATTTAATCAATACATTATTATGATCCCATACAGAGCGGTGGTCTTCATATGAGTGGCACTGAGGAGAAATGGATGATCGGGATCATGTCATCCGTCACAGTTGTGAAGTTCTTGCTCATGATCTATTGCCGGAGATTTCAAAATGAAATCGTGAGGGCTTATGCGCAGGACCATCTTTTTGATGTGGTCACCAATTCAGTGGGTCTAGCAACAGCTATCTTGGCTGTAAAATTCTTCTGGTGGATCGATCCTACTGGTGCTATTTTGGTAAGTAAAATACTCAATCCAATGATTAAGAGAAAAGGGCTTCCAAAGTAATAATCTAATACAATATATAACTTTATATGTATATATAGAATATGAGCAGGGCCGACTCAACTAGAACTCAACTAGAAAAGAGGCCCTTTACCATAAAATTAAAATAGATCCTTTTGTACATTTTAACATAAAATTATTCTAAATATTTATTATATTTTTATATAATGGGTCATCGAGGCTCTGTTCGAATGCTCTTGTGGCGTATGGGCTCAACCGCCTCTGAATATGAGTTAATCAGTATTCTTCGGTTGCAGATTGCGCTATACACCATCGGGACGTGGGCAAGAACGGTGCTAGAAAACGTAAACTCGTTGATCGGACGTTCAGCACCGCCTGATTTTCTGGCGAAACTGACGTTCCTAATATGGAACCACCACGAAGAGATCCGACACATAGACACAGTCCGAGCGTACACGTTCGGCTCACATTACTTCGTGGAAGTGGACATTGTGTTGCCCCAAGACATGAGACTTCATGAGGCACATAACATTGGTGAGACTCTCCAAGAAAAGCTCGAGCAGCTTCCTGAGGTCGAACGAGCCTTTGTCCACATTGACTTCGAGTTCACTCATCGACCCGAACATAAGTGTCAGGTCTAGATTTTAGCCCTTTGTTGACAATTATGGATGGATCCTTAGGCATAGGTTTAGTCTTTGTTTATTCTACCATCTGTCTCTCTTTGACGTCCATCAAATTTCAGAAATTCTTTTAGAAGAAAACTTTGGTATCATATTTTAACGGGTTAACTTCAAAAATATTTTTATAGTCTAAAACACTTCAAAAATACCCTTCTCGAAAAGAAAATTTAACTTCAAAAATACCCTTATAAATATTGATATTCTTAAAATACTTCGGTGACCCAGTTTGATCCAGCGACATAGTGCGATCGTGCGACTTTACGATCCACTTCGACCATGTGATCCATTGCGACCCAAAATCGCTCGAAAATCATCGGAAATCACCAAAATCGTTGGAAATTGCTCGAAATCACTGAAAAACGCTGGAAATCACTGAAAACTGTTAAAATATCGTTGGAAATCGCTCGAAAATCGCTGAAAACACTCAAAATTGTTGGAAATCGCTCGAAAATGGAAGGAAATCGCTCTCAACTTCGTTTCCCGCCTCTCAAATTTGTCTTTCTCTCCTCTCAAATTTGTTTTTCCCTTCTCCGTATGTGTTTTTTACTAACTAAATATAAGGACACATATGTCTTTTCTCCAAATTTTTTCCATTAAGTGTACGGGGTATTTTTGAAGTATTTTAGCCCTATGAAGTTATCTTGATATTCTCCCTATTTAAACGACATTTTTTGTAAATTGATGAATTTTTTAACATATAAATTCTATATGTCTATAATGATACAAATTTATGGATTTCTTTAAATGATAGTTCAAAAATGGAAGGAAATCGCTCTCAACTTCGTTTTCCGCCTCTCAAATTTGTCTTTCTCTCCTCTCAAATTTGTTTTTCCCTTCTCCGTATGTGTTTTTTACTAACAAAATATAAGGACACATGTCTTTTCTCCAAATTTTTTCCATCAAGTGTAAGAGGGTATTTTTGAAGTGTTTTAGCCCTATGAAATTATCTTGATATTCTCCCTATTTAAACGACATTTTTTTAAATTGATGAATTTTTTAACATATAAAATCTATATGTCTATAATGATACAAATTTATGGATTTCTTTAAATGATAGTCCAAAAATTTTTGGAAAATTTAAATGATTTTTTGTCATTATATCTCTGGATTTTTCGTTTAAAATAATATATGAATTTAATTATTGTAATCTAAAAAGGAAAAAGGACCACTTTCGGTCAATTCCTCGTCTAAGCCAATGATAATTACATTTATTGTGTATTGTTTGATAATGGTAAAAGTTCTAAGGTTTTAGCTTGGAGAAGAATGAAAAGTACCTCCTCGCTCACGTTCGAGCTACTTCGTGCATTAATGAAAAAAACAACACTTTAAAATCTCCTTTTTACAACAATAATTTAGATTGCTAAATGGTTGTCCATCTTTGGATCGATTCTGATTTGAAAAAAATTAAAGAGCAGATGGACAAGACGTTTGGTGGAGTTCTTAAAACTCCAAAAGACTTTCTATTTAATTCAAACGGTTTTTCAGGTATACATGAATACAGACTTGACTCAACCTGAAACTCTACCCATCTTAAACTTAAATTTCAAGTTCCAAACGTCACACACTCCGTATATAACCGCCTAAAACTATTCACACAATAGCCTTAGTTTTCTGAATGACTTTACGACCCACAAATCCATAAACACGTTGTCTAATATTTGTATAAAAACACTCTCAATGTCACACACCCCGTTTGTGACCAACTAAAACTATTTACACAATAGCCTTAGATTTCTGAATGACTCTACGAATCACTCATCCATAAATCCCTAAAAATACTCTTACAATGTGAAATGAAACACTTTTCGGTTTCTCGGTTTAAGCTCACACTTCTCTTTTGACTTTCAGGCTTAACCTTAGTGATGGAGAAGTTCTCATTTCGTTCATATAACCACCACTCTTGTTATAGAGGTCTTGATGTGTCTGTTGCTAGCAAATCTCCATAATTTTTGCTTCTTTGCTATTCTCTAACAAATCTCCATATGTTTAGATTCCTTGATATCCTCCAATTTGTTAGTCTTTGACTTGTTCAACTTTGGCCTATTCAAAACATAAGACTCAATCAAAACTTAAGATCAAAATAATACTCTAACAATCTCCCTATTTTTGATCTTATGCTTGAACAAACACATCATCGCATTATTCATATCTATGAAGGACCAAACACCAACTATCCATGATTATTATTATTCACTTCTACATGTCTTCGGGTTTGCCTGCATAAGTAACAATTACGCTTGCACTAGTACATTATCCCCCTGTTTGTGTGAGTATAAGAACAAAAATTTTCCCTCTGCATGAGACTCATATAAAAATTCAAGAGAATTCGAAATTAAAAGGGCAAGATCGAGAAAACAATATTGCTTGTAGTCCTTATCAGCAACTTGACTTCAACTTCTTAACATTCTTATAGAAGGTTGATCTTTTCTCTTCGACCTCATTGGGTTAGAGTTTCGTTTGTACAAGGAATTTCAACTTTCACTTTCAAATGATAAACAAAGCATGCAGTATCTAACTTAATTATCCTTTTAAACCCATCACATTTTTATTTTCTTATTTAATATCCAAAAACAATTTCTACTCGACATGTGACACTTCACTTCAATTTAGCTGACATTTACAATGAAACCCATCAAGATCACTTTCACAAACATTTCTTTTTTCATCTTTTTCTTTTTATACTTTTAAAAAGAAGTAAATTTTATGTCCAATTTAAAAAAAATGGTCAACATAAATATATTCAACACATCCACCAGGTACGCCGGAAATATATCAAAATAAAATTTTGTACCTGATTAAGAACAAACATACTGGACTTCTAGATCGTCGAAATTGACAGATTCCTCTACCACTTAGACTGAGGTTATCTTGTAGGTATACTCTTATGATCAAATCATAACGGAGTATGCAGGTTTTGTTATTTTTATCATCATTTTTTGTGTTTATTCTTCTATATGCACGCTTGAATATCCTTATTCTTTTATCTTTTTTTTTTGTTTGCCTTTTTTTATAAGACTCTCTTTTTGCCCTTAAGACGTCGAAGTTGGATATTCGCCTCACCACTTAGACCGAAACCAATTTCATTGCACTCTTATCAAATACTGTACACTTCAAGGACTTTATTGATAGCGGAATGTAGAAATGTAGTTCAATATGTGCACTAAAATTTTTTTTCAATATACTAGGTGCACCTCACTATGATGAATGCAACTAACTATGGATACGATGTCAGAAATAGACCGATTTTTTATCACCCGTCAATTTGAATTAGTAAAAGCAATGTCTCATTGCATAATATGAATTCTAACATTCATGATCTAGATGTGAATGAGTCGTATTACTTATCCCTCGGTCTATTGTCTTTTAAAATTCTATTTTAAAGTTTTATTAAAAAAATGTATTTGGATACTTCTATAAATGACGTGGAAATGACTGGGCTTTGAAAGCCCAGCCTATATTTTCATCCCACATGTTATAAATGTACTTCAACAGAAACGAGAAAAAGCCCATTTGAATAACATTTCGAATCTGCTTCACACACTCTAGGGTTTTGTGTTTAACCTAATTGCCTAAATCCCTTCCTCTATTTAAACATCCGTGTCCATTTTTCATTATAGGTTCAAGCGCCTACTCCACCTCCTCATTTTCTCTTGATGATTTTGCTTTCATTGCACTCCGATTTTCGTTCTTTCTCGTTGTCTTTTGTGTATATAGCTTGGCCTGTGATGCATGTATATTGTCCGTACCATCTGAGATTTTCACTTCTCGTTGATGTTCACATCCATACCTATTGATTCTGAGGCCCTGCGACGATTTCGTATTTTACCCCCTCTGTTTCATTCAGTTTGAATTCGTCATCGTTTTCCTCTTTTCTGGTGAATTGGAAGCGGTACTGCTTATACGTAAAGATAATCAATCTATGGTATATTTAATTTGTTTTTTGGGTGCTGAAATTTGAGGCGATGATGATTATTAAAGAATACCATCAAACTATGAGAGCTTGAAGCTCGTTGATGCTAATATCATGTTTTCCTGAGCCTTTATTGTCTATTTCTTATCACATTATGAATTTGAGTGAACAGAAGGCAATAAATTAGAGTCTCTGATGCGCTTAGATTCAGTAGCGTTTTCAGCGCTGTACGTTGCCGATATCAATTAGGGCTGAGATTCTGGCACTTAGGCTTCTTTAGTAGTCATTGTGCATTCAGATGCCCTGAAATTGAAGTTCTCTTGTATTGTCTATCTCTGTTTTTGCTGTCAGTTACGTTTTCATAAGAATATATCCATCCACGTTTGGTCTAATTAAGGTCCTTGGATTCATTCCAAAAAATGACATGTGTCATTTGGCCCTTGATAATTTTCAGAATTCCAACAAAAAATCGTTGATAACGTATTATTTGAGTCATTAACAATTGACTCTAGCAGCCCAAGAAGCTTCATGTCATATCCGACGAGCTTACAAGCAACAATGTAACAGGAAAGTTTAGTATAACATGGAGTTAAGAAAATATTTGAAGATAATATGTCACATTGTTTAGTATAACATATAATTAAGCAACACAACTCACGAATGATGCGAATCTTGTCTAATCTTTTGCAATGCATCTTCAATCACTCTTAATCCACTTTACACAATAAGATACAATAAGATTCAATATATGTGCACTATATGGAAGTATTCTCCCTTGCACATCAATAAATTTTATGGTTGCATGTGATGGTTGCATGTGATGTTTTAAGATAGACATCAAACTATCATTAGCTGAAGCAGTATCTACGGTAATCGAAAGACAATATCTTGCTAGTCAAATTTCATTTTTTATCAACATAATGTGTTGTTACACATATGTATCCCTCATGTCTAATTACGGGCCAAAGATTCGTAGTTAAACAAATTTTACTACGAACCATTCATAATTCAGTCTTTAACATAATTGAGTGAAATACAGATTCAATGCCATCAATTTTCCTAATTTTCCTAACACCATCAGTTTTCCTAATTTTCCTAATCTGTAAACTGATTCAATTCCTAATTTTTCAAACACAAACAAACGAGTGAAATAGAGAATCAATTCCTAATTTTGCGAAACACAAACAAACGAGTGAAATGCCTTCTGAATGATGAGGACTCATGGTAACACGGGCGGGGAGGGGACCGACGGTCGAGGGAGACAACGGGAAGACTCGGGAGGCAAAGTCAAACGAGTGAATTCGGGCGGGGAGGGGGCCGACGGAGGCAAAAGCTGGGAGGGAGATTGACGACAAAGTCAAACTTGGGCGAAAAACCTAATTGCTAGAGGAGGGAGATCGACGACAAAGTCGCTGGAGGAGGGAGGCAAAAGCTGGGGAAGGAACGAATGACAGAACAGAAAGAAAGAGGCTAAGTCGAACTTGGGCGGGCGGACAACCTAATTGACTTCGGGCGGCTCGAAGCCCAACAAGTCGGGCTGTAAAATAATGGCCTTTTGATTAGGCTCGAGCCCGATGGACCGGTTTCATCCGGGCTTTAGATTTAACGGCCCGAGCCCGCTTAGTTTCGGGTGGGCCCACGAGTTCGGGCCATTTTTGACACTCCTAATTTAAAGTTATTACTTGTATTGTAAATAATGAGATCTAACAGTATGTCTTCGGATGTTAGTTCTTTTCTCGAATATGTTTATGTTTTATGAAATATGTTTGATTGCGGTGAAATCCCTCATGTGATTAAATTAAGTTAAATGTCTACCAACAAATAAGCACTCGTCAATATTTAGATCGATCTGCCATGAGATTGTTACATAGTCGAGCAAAATTGAGAACAAGAATATCAATGTTGCATTAAGACTGACATGTGTAAATTGATATGTGATATCAATTTAACATATATGTAAATGTTAGAGAGCAATATATTAGATTGATCTGCCATGAGATTGTTACATCAATGATTATGATAGAAGAGTATTTTTTAGAGAAAACAACTTATTCTCACCTGAACTGTACCACTTTAATCATATTTCCCCCTGAACTTTCCTCCTCATCCGATTCCTCCCTAAAATATCGTTATTCATCTTATTCCCCTCTGAACTTTAAAAATTCATTATATTCTCCCTCCGTTAACTTTCTCTTAATTTTTCTGTTAAATATTTTTAAAACAGCCTACTCCCTTCCAAATTATATGATTTTCAGCCTATTTCCCCCAAACTCTATGAATTCAGGCTAGAAATCATATAGTTTGGAGGGAAATAAGTTGTTTTAAAAATATTTAACAGAAAAATTAAAGGATAGTTAATAGAGGGGAGAATATGATGAATTTTTAAAGTTCAGGGGAATAGGATAAGTAATAGTTTTAGGGGGAATCAGATGAGCGAAAAAGTTTAGAGAGAAATAGGATTAAAGTGGTAAAGTTCAGGGGGGAATATGTTGTTTTCCCTATTTTTTAACAATCTTGTTGTTGCGTGTCCCATTCATAAACATATATATGTTTTGAGTCTTTCACCTTGCCATAAATAAGGAAATAGATAAGGAAATCGAGCCAAGGACATACAAAGAAATACAAGGGAAGGATTAACGGGAAGAAGCTATGAATGTCGATTAGTTGTTCCGAAGCCATCCCTAAGAGGATATATTGACGTCCTGGATTAGAGACTGCGACCCAAGGCGTCCGCAATTTGCGGACGGCACTGGATGTCCATCCCTAATTCGGGACGCCCTCGACAACCATTTCCAATCCGTTCGTAATTGCAGACGATTTAGGGATTGTTTGTCCGTCTGCAAATTTAAGGACACATTAAGGACTCATTTTTCTGTCCCTATTCCGTCTGTAATCTGTCCGCAAATTTAGGGACGGACTAGTCTGTCCATAAAATCCGTTTGTAATCTTCAAATTTCTAGTAGTGTATTAGTAATCATTTATTTTAATATTGTATTGGTTAAGGGTTACGATAAGAGATATTCTACTTGGTTAAGATGTTTGGCTAATGGTCCTACATGAAATGTATTGTGTTTGTCAATTATGTTTACTTGGGAAAACACATTCCACACTTATGAGCATGGAAAACATAAAAGCATTTCAATTACAACGTTTGCGTTAATAGTGAAATAAGGGATGATACTTATTTTGCACAAAATCCTATAGGTCGAATATCTTGGACTGGTTGGATTGAAGATAATGTTTTTCAAATGTCAGTGGTTTGATCCAACCAAATGATGTGGTACACGAAAAAATTGATGGGAGGAATTGACATTAGTTAAGCAAGAAATTATGGCATCAGGAATTGGCATCAGTTTTGCAAAAAATTATGCAAAGTATGTTTCATTCATCACAATAGATCAAACAGATCGGGTATATGATGCGTTCTCAAAGTTAAATAAAATAACCTAAATTATCCGCAAGTGCACGGCACGTGTGTAGTATTTTAGGTGTCGATCCCACAGAGACTACGCAACACAATCTAAACTCGAACTATGAATCAAACTTTCTAACGAACGAATATGGTCGAAGAATGAAATACTAAAAGTAAATAAACGAATTGGTTCTTAACGATAAGACAAACGTTCTAGGAATCCAGTTTCACCACAAGACTACCGAAACCAACAATCAATCTATCTATCATGCAATCCCAATTAAGTTATCTAAGACAGACGATCCTAATATGATATCTACCCTCTCTCGAGGCATAGACACGTGATCTAGACAAGTTGCCCCCTACTTTCGTGGCTAACACATTGAACTAAACCCATAAGAACTATGATTCATCCGTTTTACCCTCAACCGTTGCTATCCTACTTTCGTG
>CM071869.1:39456107-39485106 GCA_036759665.1 Gynandropsis gynandra
GTTCTAAACCTGATCTTCTAGGACTAGAATTCTCCTTTCGATCCTTCTCCTAATCCCTAACACATGCATCTACGTGGTCTTTGTAAACACAATTCAATTGAGCGCTCAGATAGAGAATAAATGAACGAAAACGGGAAGATGCATTCAAAGATAAATAGAAAGTGGTTCCGTATGTCTTTTAAGTCGGTTCACTTGTTGCCTTAATCCCCCCACGAACTTCCATTTCAATTAAGTCAAATTGACTTAACTTAAGTTGCAGAAACGGGTCGCGACCCGCTCGGGCGGTCAATGTACCCGCTCGGGTACGGCTAGGTCGGACGCGCAGATCGCGATCCGCATGGGGTGTTCGATCGGGCATGATGTGTGCCCGCTCGGGTGTGAGGCATCTGCTCGGGCGTTTCCTTGCCTGAGCCGTGCGTGAATTGCGCACCAAAATTTGCCGTAGCCTTTGCCCGATCGGGTGTGAGTTGTGCCCGATCGGGTGGTGGCTCTTCATGCTAATTCTCGTCCCGTTTGTCCCGTGATGATTCTCGATGTTGGTCCTTAATCTCGTGCATGTCCTTTAGCTCCGAAATGAACCGAATACGCATAAAAACCTGTAAGAACATGAAAACACGAAAACAAGTAAAACGATTACGGAATCATTCGTAAAGCAACACATATATATCATAAACATCTCTTAAATCGTGCAAAAAATACGTATGAAAACGAGATGATCAATATATTACGTGCACTATCCAATAACATTGAAACGATGAAAAGAGGAATAATGGGTTGTAGTTAAGAATAATCTGCGTGGTGATATAAATAAAGAAGCAAAACAAGATCCATTGCAATCGATCATCCCGAGCTAATATGGTTAATTGATATTGACAATCACGAAGATATTCTCCCAAGGACCAACATAGATGATAAATACATCAGCGATTATGAAAAGTTGAACATGACGATGAAGTCCATGCATCATCAAAAGAAAACTCACCAATTACGAATAAACAGAATAAATACATCTTCAAACCATATTATATAACTATCCCATAATTGCCCATAATTCTGGCTTTTTATCTAACTAATATTATTCTTATTTTTGGCATGGATTGAGCATAAAACGGTTGTGGAATCTTTACTGCATTGCTGGAGTTTGTTGCTGAGAACATGCATAAAATGCATAATTTTTTATTGGGCTTCTTTTCTTGTTATGGGCTTCTAATATCCATATTCAAGCCCAGCTCACTTGCTTCCTTCAGCCCAAGTCCAAACCAAGTTACAGCCCGACCCGCCCGTTTTCTCTTTAGACAGTAGCTTCCCAGGTAAGTCTCGAACTCCTCCTTCATTTTGGGTTTGGGACTGAAACAATAGAAGTCAAGAGCGACAAGAAATGAAAATTAATTAAAGCGAATAAAATTGTGCAAAAAAGAAAAGGAAATGATAGGTTTAATTTAAAACCACTAAAAAATGAAGAGCTTATTTGCTTCCACCAAAGCTCTTTCATCCTTCGTCCAGCTCCAGACATTCTCTGGTTCTGAATCCTCGCCATGAAAAATTAAGTAATAAAAAAAAAAAAGCTTCGAATCCAATAGCGAAATCGGCTATGGCGTTTCATCTGCCAAACCTTTCTCCTCTTCTTCTACAAACCGGAAAATCCCTCAAAGAAAAACCCATTTTGAATCCATTCTCATCGTCGTTGTCGACGATTTTTACTTCGTCTTCTGCTTCTTCTTTTACTTGCGACGATTTTGACGAAGACAACCTCTCTCTACTCTCTCTTTCTCTCTCTAGCGTTCAAGCTCCTCCTCTTCAAGGCGCGCAGGTTAGCACGAAACCCAGTGCGCAGGATAAGTACCAGCAGGGCAGAGATGAGTTCTACGTAAACCTTGGTGTCGCTGTACGGACACTCCGTGAGGATTTGCCTCAGCTCTTCACCAAGGATCTCAATTACGACATCTACAGGTGTTTGTTTGTTAGTCTGGAAAATTCTACAACTTTGATGCATATTTGATTTGATTTGATTGTGGTTTTGTTCATATCAGGGACGATATAACATTGAAGGAATCATTGAACACATTCACTGGGATTGAGAACTACAAATTGATATTCTGGGCACTAAGATTTCATGGGAGGATACTGTTCAAGGATATCTCCCTTGAGATTTTCAGGGTGTGGCAACCATCAGAGAACATGATTTTGATCAGGTGGAATCTGAAGGGTATACCTAGAGTTCCATGGGAGGCCAAAGGGGAGTTTCAGGGAACTTCTCGTTATAAACTCGATCGGAAGGGCAAAATTTACGAGCACAAAATCGATAACTTGGCCTTTAACTTCCCTCAACAGCTCAAACCTGCAGTTTCGGTCTTAGATTTGGTGGCTACGTCCCCTGCAAGTCCCAATCCGACGTTCTTATTTGGTCAGGTGGAGACATACTCGTCTTCCTGGGTTGTGTTCTATAAGGCTGTGAGACAGACATTGGATCAGCAAGACAGTATGCTTGTGCAAGACAGTTCAGTCACATTTGAGTTACAACACAAGGCCCAAACCTCTTCTTCTGGTATATATGTATACATGTAGTAGTGTTTTGTTGAAGGTGATATATATATATATGTACACACGTATACACTGAGGCAGTTGAGTCCAGTAGACGTGGTTGATTTTAGGATAGGAAACTTGAAACTTGAATTTGTGTACCAGGAAGCTTGTAAAAAGCTTTTGTATACGCATGTACACAGGATCTCTCACAGTTCGATTAATACATAGAAGCTGTCTTTTGGAGTGTTTTGAGTTCCAAGATCGCTAAAACAAGTAAAAACATGACTGACCTCAACCCTAAAACAAGTTTTTGAGCTCCAAATTTACTGGTTCGTTCGGAAATCAAAACCCTTTTTGTTCTTCCCGGTAGGATTGACGGGACTGCTGCAGAGCAATCAGCATCATATAGCTTAGAAAAGAGACGAAAATCGTCGAAAACCATATGGTTATGCTGAATAACTCTATCCGTTACATGGTTTTGGGGTAAATTTATGTAACCATGATAAAAGACTGCTAGAGAGTGCAAATGAGAGACTTACAGTGAAGGATACACCATAGGTTTTAACCACGGTCAGGCGTGAGATCGATTTGGAATCGTTGCTTCCCCTTGGTGACCCTCTGCAAAAGCAGTCATACGAGAACTGTTTCATGGTCTTGCTGGTATTACCAGTGTACAAATAAGGCAGATCCTTAAAGAAACAATGGAAACCAATGCATGAATGGCACTTACAGCTATTGCCATGAGCTCTTCCAGCAATTCCTCTAAGTGACGCAGAGGCTTATAACATGGGACAACACAAGAATTTTCATTAAACTTGCAGAAAAAGAGATGTGTTACTGCAGAAACGGAAGCAGATTCTTGGAATCACTACGCGTTTTAAACTCACCCATTGAGTCGGACCATCTACTGGGGCATTTAGAGGATCATCATGCACCTGATCACCAAAACAAATCCGGACATTATAATCAAATTGGAACTAAGAAGCCTGGTGATCAATAGTTCCGTGAGCCGTCACGTCAAGCAGGTTTATATTACCTCCATGAAAATTCCATCGATGCCAACAGCTACGGCTGTTCTGGCAATGCATGGTATTAACTCGCGAAGGCCTCCACTAGCAACACCCCCGCCATCCAACTATAAAAGAAAGTATGTTTGTGTTAGACCATTTTAGATATAACCTTCTTTTAAACAGGAGCAATAGGTTTCGACCGTCACCGAGCATTCCTAAATTGCTCACGGCATCTACAGTTTCCAAAAAATAAGATAATCAAAATGATTGTACCTTCTTTCCGGCGGGTTGTTGTAATGAATGAGTTATATCAGCAACCTGCAAACAAAAAAAAAAATTCGTTGTGAAATCCATAGATGTTCGGACAAGAAGATATAGCAGAAACTGAGAAGTATATGTTTACAAAGAGAGATTCACTTACAACAGGACAATTGGCTTCCCTCAGCCATTCAAAATTTCGTGGATCGACAATTAGATCATCTAAAATGTAAACAATTGCAAGTTAATCAGGCCAAACTTCATGAAAACATATAACTCAAATTGGTTTATGCTGTCAACAAAAAAAAAAAAACCCCTAAACCGTGCGTTTGGCAAACAGTATCTGAGTACGAACGAGTAGATGGCTTACTGTATCCAAACATAGTTCCTCTTTCACAAACCATCACATTTGGATTCCCAGCCAATCTAATCTTCTCAGCCGAATTTGTCATGACCTAAGAGCAGATATACATACACAAACCCAATCAGGAAAATATGCTAGTGTTTGCCTGTCTGAAAAAAGTCAGAAGAGAGAACTCACAGAAGGAGCACAAAACTGTCCTTTCTTAATATTGATAATTTTGCCAGTTTGGGCTGCGGCAACCAGAAGATCTGTCTGGAATTATAGTTCACAGTTAAAATCTTGAAATTTGGATGTAAAACACAACATAAACGGATTGGAAAAGGAAGGTACTTTGACAATCAAAACAGGAGATTTGAGGAAAACAAATGTTAGTATCTTGCCTGACGACATAAAAAAGCCGGTATCTGAATTATATCTGCAACCTTGCCAACTGGTTCACACTAGGAAAACAAAAAGAAAGCATAAAAAAGGAACCTAGATGTGTTAAATCTTGATTCTGCAAGAAATGAATATTTTAACTTATACCTGGACCGTTTCATGCACATCAGTTATAATTGGTAAATCATATGCTATTTTCACCTTCTCAAGAATCTGCAACAGAAAACCAGAAATAAGAAAATCTGGAGTGTTCTTGCGCGTAAGTTGGAAAAATTATTCAAAACTCATAGCAAAATCACACAGTAAATACATTGGAGAGATATGAGCTAGAGGATCTCAAAGCACAATTCTACTAGCACTGGAAAATGTGCTCAGTGACGGGTTCATCAATATTTAGGCATTAAACTGAAAAAAAAAACAATTATCGAACAGCAACCAAGAAATTTACCTTCAAGCCCTCAACCATGCCAGGCCCTCGGAACGACTTTGATGAAGTTCGGTTAGCTTTATCAAAACTTGACTTGAAAACCAGAGGCAACCCAAGTCTATGAAAAACAAAAAGAGTGAGAACAAATAATGCAGAAGGAAGCTGAAGAAACAACCACACTGCTCGATATGTCAATAATAGTTCCATCTCACTCTTGAAAGAAAATGTTTGTGTGGCGAGAGGAACGAACTCTGTTCTATGAGAATGGCCATATATGAATTAACACACATAATATGAGATAAAACAGCTCTTCCCTCTTCTCCTTTTTTCCCTCCACTTACATGAAAAGATGTTTTTAGGCTTAGACAATCAGCTTCTCCTACTTCAATTATTTATTAGTTTTACCAACAAGAGATAAATACAAGATCTCTACAGTAGAAACCAAGCTAATGATGCTCATTTCCATAAAACTGAACAAAGGGGAAAAATGCTACGAAGGAGAAGCACACGCATACACATACATACATACGCATAGAAACAAGAACAGATCTTCATCGATAATAGCAAGTACGATGGAACATACTTGGTCGCAACGCCTTTTATGCTCTTCGCCATTCTAAGAATATGTTCTTCGGATTCGATAACATTCGGACCGGCAAACAGGAAGAACGGAATTCTCCAGAATATCAAACATTCAACATTGTGAAAATAAAAAACAAGGGAAGAACCTCAAACCTTTAGCTGATTGAAGAGCAGAGACGATGAATCCGCCATTTTATCGTCAAGCTGGAGATCGGAGACAAAAACTGAATTTTCAGGAAAACTCAAAAAAGAAATCCGCAATGGAGATGAACCCTAATTCTAAGAATCAACGATCGAAAATGGAAACAGAGGAATCTGACCTGATGGTGCCTTGAACTCGAAGTAGTAGAGTGAAGAAAGAAAGAGAGATCTCCCAATAGCAGTTGTGCCCGATGGTTGTAATATGGTGTTTGGATACAAGGACAGAACAATAACCGTCCTCGATAAGATTATCCCCACAAGTATCGATTTTGTCTAGTGATGTTTTCCTCCCACAGAGATAGCGGTCGACATTTCGGGTTTGTCGGACCGACGCAGACCGAATAGTTCAAGCTATGAAATATGGATTATATAGAAATCTGTATGATTTAATATTAAAAATCTATTTGGGTTCGGGATAATCCGAAAAATCTAATCAATCCGAAAAAAAATTAAAAAAAACGCATATTCTCTCACATACACATAATCCCACCTCCTAAAACATTTTTCTAAAAAACTTTTATTTGATATTGTTTATAAATTTTTATTTTGTATGTTTTTTGAAATTTTTATATGTTAAATTTGAAATTACCCAAACAAATCGCAAAGAACCCATAAAACTCGTAAACCCGTTATAAAACTCGATTTATCCATATCTAAATAACTCAGAAAACCCGAAAAATCCAAATTAACCGAAATATCTAAATAACCCAAATACAATTCAAATTTTTGGATTCAATATTTCAAAATCCGAACAACCCGAACCCAAACTAAAACCCAAAGAACGCAAACCAAAAACCAAATGGATTCAATTCAGGTTCAATTTTTTATAACCCGAAAAATTCGAATCTAGAACGAACCCGAAAAACCTGTCCCGAAACCCAGATTGTCCACCTCTACCCAAATCTTTCGTTACGTTTTTATTTTTATTTTTTAATATTAAGAGAATAACAAAAGAAAGTAGAAAAACTAAATAAGAATACATTTTGCCTAATGCTCCGACATCTCTCGAATTGTCGATTATGTCAAACTACATACATCACTACAAAGAAACCAAAGAGTTGTGTCTCAGTTTCTTAAAACCCTTTGGAGGACATAAGTGGTTTGGGAGGTGAAAGAGATCTAAGCTCAGGGGCAGAGCTTGGGAACATAACATTCAATTTGTGCATCAATATATCGGCCCTCGAAGGAATCTCGTTCAGAAGAAACTGTTGAACAATGGGTTTCTTGAACCATTCCATGACCGAATCACCCGGTGCTCTCAACACGACCTTGCTCACCTCAAATGGTGACTCGACTGAGCTAAGTATCTGGGCGATAACGATCTTCAATGTCGGTCCTGTCACTAGTTTTATACGTCTAGGAACAACGCCGTAATAAAGCATTCTCTTTCTGAATCTGTGGAGGGTGTGAACCACGGCAATGAGCGCAGCTCCGACTGATAAGTTTCTTACGTCAAGTGACCAGGCGATGTGTTGGTCAAAGACGATGGCTTTTGGGAAAAGTTTGTTCTCGTAGGCAACTTTCCAGACACAACGAGCTCGGTTTATCTGACCCATTAAGACAAGGTAGTTAAGGAGGACGTTCACGTAGTATCGTGCAGCACCTTCTTCTAATTCGTAATCAATGCCTTGAAAGAATTCTCTAACAAAAGCTAGAACTGGTTGTTTCCTCTGTTCAGGACCAGTGAAGAGCCCACACATAAAGGCATGGGCTTTGTGCTTTGTGGTGCTGAGGATTGACATCAATTGTCGCTCTTTATCCTCGTCTTGGCAACGCACAAGATGGGCTAGAATAGAAGTGTAGAGTACCAAGTCAACTTTTGCGGATGAGTGAACAAGTGTCTCGAGCAAAGGCTTGGCCGAATCGTATAGACCATTCTTCATGCATGACTCGAATAATTGCCGGATGATGAAATTGTTTGTTTTGATCCCCGATGAACCCATGAATCTTAGCCATTTCAAAGCCAAGTCGATAGACCCGTCTTTGATATAAATCATCAAGACATCACTTGCGCTGACATCTACAGAATACCCCATTCCCTTCATTTCAAGGAGTATTTTTCCAGCAATATCCACGAGCTTCTTATTGGCTACGAGTGTTAGGAGGGAAGTGTAGGTACTCAGACCCGGTCTCAACCCAGCATTGGTCATGGAGTTATAGATTTTCATTGCAGGATCCACCTGCCCAGATGCAGCATGCATTTCCAACAGACACGAATAGGTAGACAGTGTTGGTAAGAACCCAGCCTTTTCCATATCTTTGAAAATTGACATTGCTAGTTCGAGCTTTCCTGATTTGGCATGGGATTCAATAATCATTGTGTACAATCCAAAGTTAGGCCTGAAACCTGATTTTTTCATCTCATCCCAAAGCCTTAGAGCAGTATCTAACTTTCCAGCTTTAGCATATGACTCGATCAAGGAGACAAACATAGTTGCTGATGGTCTGTGTCCATAGCCCTGCATCTCCATGTACACCTTCATTGAAGTGTCCAACCTACCAGCTTTACCCATTGAATCTACGAGTGAAGCAAAGACGCTAAAGCTTGGTCGAAGTTTCCGTCCCTTCATCTGCTGGAAAAGCTTAAATGCTGCATCAAGACGGCCAGATTTGGCCAAGCTAGGAATCATCAGCTCATAAGATGGCCCATCTAACTGAGAATCAGTTTTCTCCATGCTCTCATATATCTCAAACGCCTTGTATGGAAGACCCTTGTTCAGAAACAAAGTCATAAGAGTGTTATATGTCTGTGTATCAATTTTACAGCCAGAATCTTGAACCCTCTTGAAACAACAAAATGAGACCTCCAATTTCTCAGCTTTAGCCAAATACTGAATAACTCGGTTATAGGCACTAAATGACACATCCCCATGATTACTCGAGTCCTGAACCATTTCTTCAAACAAAGACTGAATCCCCTCGAAATCTCTGCCCTGGTTCAACCCGTCAAATAGCACAGCATAACACTCGTCCGAAGGCGAATACCAAGGCTGCTTCTTCGCCCATCTGAACAAACTCAGTGACGCCTCTGTATCTTTGATAGTTTTCAAAGCCTGAGTTACATGAACCATATTCGGCACAAACTGGAGCCTATCCAATTGGGTCTCCATCTCCGGACCCCATTTCCACCTCTTCACAACCTCCACAATCTTTGCCACAGCTGAAGCATTCATGAGAGGTTTCTTCATCTCACCAACCATTACATGGTCATCAAGCCCAGGTTCAACTGATCTTATACCTTTACCACTATATATAACAGTACCCGATTCGTCTAAATACTCCACCTCCTCAGTCCAGCCACTGGATTCACCGTCAGTACTCTTAGAGCTACAGTAACTCCTCACTATGTTCCGTTTTTTCTTATCAAACACGGGAAATCCGACAAAACTAGGGTTTTCCCACACGTAACTAATTGGATATAATGAACTACATGCGATCAAATGGGTCGATAATCGGGTGTTAGATGAGCAACCATTAGATTCATTCGCACCACTGCTAGAGTTTAGTGGACTGGAAGACGGGAATGGTGTCGCAGAAGTAGAACCCCTGCTAAGCGTGAAACGGAGATTTCTCGGAATAAGTTGAGCACTTCTAGTACGGATCATCGGAACTGCAAAGGAACGTACCGGAATACGAAAATGCAAATTAGGGATTCGAGAAATCAGAACCCTCACCTGATTCCTGAACTGGCGATTTTTCCTCGCCCCCGAATTTCATAGGCTAAAACCCTAAATCGTAGAATTTAGAAAACAGGGTTTAACCAAATGGAGTATAATTTTACTGAAAGATGGAAAGATACGGAGCCGACTTTATATATTTTTTTTTAAATGAACATTATATAATGTTTTGCACTTTTTTTTTTTGCAAATAAAAAATCGTATATTTTTAATAAATTTCTGATGTTTCTGACTTATTAAAGCCTCGTAATATATGAATATGTTCTTGTGACATTAAAAAGAGATAGATAAACTACATATTAATTAACATTCAATCAATATATATATATAGTTGATACAATATTTTGACATCTGAATATTTTGAAATTTTATAAATTTCACATCTATGTTTGAATCTTCATTTTAGGAAATATTTTTAGTCGAAACCCGGATTGCAAAAGAAATCATACAGTCCTACTAATTATATCTTTTTAAGAATTTTTGTAACAATATATATATATATATATATATTTATCTAAAGTATTATAATAATTCGTTTTTTACTATACCAAATATATACATGTAGTTTTCAGCAGAAAATTTGATAAAATTGCATAAATGGAGAATATTGGAGACAAGAAGAATGTGTCAAAGCTTATGCAAACATATCTAATCTAACAGAAAAATAAATGAGAGCTTTGAGTACAAAGCAAGCAAAAGCGAAATATAAAATTTGCTCTTTTTATTCTTTGCCAATGTCAAGCAAGCATATATACCAAATGGTACCTGTCTCAATTAAATAAACCATAATATAATTCCATATATATTAAATATTTATAACATTTTGTTCTTAATCCAATTTTCCATTAAATATATGCATGAAATGAATTTTGTGAAAAGAATAAGGAAAATTTAAAGATCCCAATATTGTTTTTCATTCAAGTGCAATTTATATTTTGAAAACAAATATGAAGATTGAAATATGAGTTTAGAGCCATTTTTAGCATTCCTTGAGATGCACATTTTCTAAGTAAAGTGACTGTTGGGACAACAAAGTGAGTTTCTAAAGAATCAATCTTTATGGAACAGAATCTTATATTCTTCCACAGGTTGTCTTGCTAGATTCTTAGATTTGTTTTATTCTTCTTACACATTCCTATACATGCACACATATACACATACATACACACTTATAAACCATATATATATATATATATATATAAAGACATACTTGCAAACACTCTTGATCCTTTCCTTGTGATTTTCCTGTGGATATTTGGTTTTAGTTGAGAGAGTGTTGCTCTTTGGTTCAATCAGTCAATACCATGAAATCCAACAGAGTTTACACAAGCATTTGTCTTCTTCTTTGTCTTTCTATTTCCACCCATTTCTTCACTCATTGTGGTAAGTTTTTTCTCTTATATTGTTTTTCATTTTTCACGTAAATTTCGAAATATTGTTCGACTAAAAGAAATCTACGGAGAATTTTGTGTTATATATGATAATCCTTCTAATATTAAATCCCAAAAACGCATTATTTCTCCTCCAATATAGACTCACTTTGATAATAAGAAAACTTATCTGATTTATGTCAGAATCTGATCGATTTTAAATTAGCAGTTCAGCAATTATCTGATTTATTGTTCTAATTATATATCTATGTATCGGTTATAATTCTTGTATTAGGCTGTTCATCGATTATCTGATTTATTGTTCTAATTATATATCTATGTATCGGTTATAATTCTTGTATTAGGTGCGAAAAGATCGATAGAATTAGTTGTAAAATCAAAGCATCCGAAGAAGCTAAAAGGGTTCAAACACACATTGTTAGAGCAAATGATGACACAACTAAATCTTGCTCAGCAACTTGACTCCTCCACCTCCAACACTCAACCCTATGGTGTGAGTTCACCCTTCACACTTCCTCCTTATGACTCACTTCCTCCTGTCTCTATTCCCGAAAATACCCCTCCTTTTTGTGTTTATCCCCCAAATACCCCTCAAACTCCATCATCCTCCTATCCTGGGCTAAGCCCACCACCAGGCCCATTCGGCTCCATCCCAAACCCTCCACGGTCATCTTCCCCGAACCCACCCGGAACCATCCCTAGCCCATCCGGACCCATTTTCAACCCAAGCCCACCCGAGTATAATATGGGCCCACCAAATTACGAACCGGGCCCACCATATTACGAGCCAAGCCCACCGACCTTCAACCCTAGCCCATCGGGTGGATCCATCCCTAGTCCATTAAGGTCAGGGTCGGGATCGGGATTTCTACCGCCGACTGTCTATCCACCGCCGATGGTGCCGCCGCCGCCGAATGTAATGCCGAGCTCGGCTTACTGGTGTGTGGCTAAGCCAACGGTGCCTGACCCAATCATACAAGAGGCAATGAACTATGCGTGTGGGTCAGGAGCAGATTGCAGTTCCATTCAGCCCAATGGGCCTTGTTTTGAGCCCAATAAACTTTGGGCCCATGCTTCATTCGCTTTCAACAGCTATTGGCAACGCACCAAAGGCTCCGGTGGATCATGCACCTTCGGTGGCACGGCCATGCTTGTTACCGTCGATCCCAGTAAGAATATCCTAATTGTTTTTCGTTTTATTTTAAATTTTATTTTTACTTTTAATGTAATTGTAAGATTTGATACTTCGAAATTTGATGGTATTTGTGAATAATTAACAGGTTACGCTGGATGCCATTTTGAGTACTTCTGAGGTTTGAAGAAGACGAAGACGGTATCTCTGTTTAAATTAACTTCTTCTTAAAAGAAATTTGTTACAAATAAAATCAAATAAATTTTGATAGATTATAATAGGTGGGCCCTTCATCTGTAATCCATTATAATTTATATTATTTATCTTGGGGTATGATTATAAAATTGTATATCGATCTTTTTGGTAATGGAGTTCGAGTTGTACATTTGTCTTGTACATCTTTTTTTTATAAATATATATTTAATTCTGCATGAGATGTCCCAACTATTTTGCTAACACGAACCATGCCGATGTGCACATTTCTGCATATCATATACATATTTAAAATGATTTTCACTTTGGCATAGTTAATGATAATGCTCCTAACTGATACCACTTTTGATAAAGTTTATCCCTCCAATATTATAAAGTTGAGAGGAATATCTACGATTATATTAAATAGAAAACCATATGGAAAAGTTTAGAAGTTTAGATGTTTTATTGGCACATTAAATTTATAAACTAAAACGATAATGCTAAGATACAATTTTTTTGAAAAATAGTACGAATTTAAGGAATTTTTATGTTTTTACCAGTGTTCTAAAAATTCCGCCTAGGCTCCGTCTAGGCGCTAGGCGTTCCCTTACCACCCGATTAATTTTTAGGTGGTCCTTTAAAAAGAAATTGACGTCAGAACGACGTCGTTTTGGTACTTAAAGAAAAAAACTAACAATGACATATATCCATGCGTTTATCTTTTATCGACTTTTCTATCGTCATTTCATTTGTCTTCTTCTATCTATTACATTGTTTATTGTCTTCATCTAAATCTCTTGTCCCTGCATTCGTATCTCACTCTCGTCTTTGCCTTCATCCTTTTTTTTATCTTCTCTCATATGTTGTTATCGTCTTCATCTGTTGTTATTGCCTTCATTTCTCATCTTCGTATTTGTTCCACCCTTGGCTTCATCTCTCGCATTCACCCTCGCCTTTACCCTTGTCTTGGTTAAACATCATCCTCACTCGACAACCATTTTCTATATTTTGTTTGTTTTATATTGTTTATCACTGTAAGTTTGATATTGTTTTATATGTTTTTTCATAAAATTAAGTATTTATAAATATTTGAAATTAAAAATTTATATTATAATTACATTAAATAAAAATAAAATATATATATCCATCTAGTCCGCCTAAACACCGTCTAAATCCCGCCTAGACGCTCTGAACATTAGACGCTGGATGTCCGTCCGTCTAACGCCTAAAGTTTTCTTGAAACTTGGTTTTTACCTTATTATTAAATATTAATATTAATAATTTGTTTTGTTCTTATGTCACATGTATTTATTTACAAGTCGTCTTTAAAAAAAATGGTGTGACGATCCAACGATATTTACATAACTAACCCTAAGAGACACTAGTGCAACACTATATAATGAGACTCCATCTCCAATTTTTCTGTCTTTTTCATTCATCTGTTTGATCGTTGTCGTCTTTCGCTCCTAGATAATTCCGCAAAACCCCTCACCAAAACCCTAGCTTTCTCTCTCTAACTATACATGTCGACGTTCGATGATGGGTTCCCGGCGGAGAGGCTCTTTGCTCAGGGGTACTCCTACACTTACGACGATGTCATCTTCCTCCCTCACTACATCGATTTCCCGACCGACGCTGTCTCCCTGTCCACGCGCCTCAGCCGTCGCGTGCCGCTGACGATCCCTTGCGTCGCGTCGCCGATGGACACCGTGTCGGAATCTCACATGGCTGCCGCCATGGCCGCACTCGGTGGAATCGCCGTCGTTCACTATAACTGCGACGTCGACGCTCAGGCCTCCATCATCCGCCGCGCAAAGTCTCTCCGAGCTCCGATTGCTTCCGACGCCGTTTTCAAGTGCCCCGACCATCAGATTGGTTCCGTCGACGATTTCGGTCCTTCTTCCTTTGTTTTCGTCTCGCAGACAGGTATATTAAGACGTCAGCCCATTTGTTGTCTGAATATTTATTAAGCCTTTTGGCCACAGTCTAGCGAATTTATGCATCGATTACACTGAAATATAGGATTGAAGCAATTTCAGCTTGAAAATTCGTGGTTAAACACTGAAAAGTCTGGCAAGCTGGTCAAAATCTTACATTTTCTTCCTCAGTTTAGCAGTATCGATCTATGGTTCAATGAATCCGCAAGTTGTGTTTATTTTATGAACTAGATTATTTTACAATAACTGAAATTTGTTCTTGGATGAATGAGCAGGGACAATGACACCGAGTTTATTGGGTTATGTCTCGAAATCGGAGTGGTCAAATATGCAAGACAGAGAGAAGGAGATGAAGATATATGATTATATGCGCAGCTGTGAGAGTAGAGATTATTACGTACCATGGGATGTTGATTTGGACCAGATCGAGGCGGCTTTGGAGGACAAGAAAAAGGGTTTTGTGGTTTTGGAGAGGGACGGAGAGGCGGTGAACGTGGTGACAAAGGATGATGTTGATAGGGTTAGAGGGTATCCCAAGTTGGGGTCAGGGACTGTGGGTCCAGATGGGAAATGGATGGTTGGTGCGGCGGTTGGAACGAGAGAATCAGACAAGGAGAGATTGGAGCACCTGGTGAAGGCAGGAGCCAACGCGGTGGTGTTAGATAGTTCGCAAGGGAACTCAATTTATCAGATTGAGATGATCAAATATGTGAAGAAGACGTACCCGGAATTAGATGTTATCGGTGGAAACGTGGTGACAATGTACCAGGCACAGAATTTGATTCAAGCAGGAGTGGATGGGTTGAGGGTTGGAATGGGATCTGGGTCGATATGTACAACGCAAGAGGTTTGTGCGGTTGGACGTGGACAGGTAACAGAGAAGTTGAACTCTAGCTTATTTGGTTGGTTGGTTATTTTTTCTTTGGATTCACCAATTCATCCTTATTGTTTGGACCTATTAGGCTACTGCTGTCTACAAAGTGTCAATGGTCGCTGCTCAGAACGGTATACCTGTTATCGCTGATGGTGGTATCTCAAACTCGGGTCACATAGTTAAGGCTTTAGTCCTCGGAGCATCGACTGTGATGATGGGAAGCTTCTTAGCTGGAAGTACTGAAGCCCCTGGATCGTACGAATATCGGGTAACACATTTCTTTCTAGTTTATTACTTCCCGATCTGCCAACATCTCTATGACTAAAGCTCCATTGGTCATTTTATCGATTACGCCAGAATGGTCGGAGGGTCAAGAAGTACCGTGGCATGGGGTCGCTGGAAGCAATGACTAAAGGAAGTGACCAAAGATACTTGGGGGATACTGCAAAGCTCAAGATTGCCCAAGGAGTGGTGGGAGCAGTTGCAGATAAAGGTTCAGTCTTAAAGTTCATACCTTACACAATGCAAGCAGTCAAACAAGGTTTCCAAGATCTCGGTGCCTCCTCTTTGCAGTCTGCTCACGACCTATTGAGATCCAGCGTCCTTAGACTCGAGGTGAGACCCTCTTTATATCTCTGAGCTCTTACGAATTGCAAATATGCCCCTGACACGTACTTTGGTGTTGCCATAGGTTCGTACTGGTGCAGCACAAATTGAAGGAGGAGTGCACGGGCTTGTTTCGTTCGAAAAGAAATCCTTTTAGCTTACCTCAATTAGTTTATATCAGACAGCGAAGTGTATCCGTGCCCGTTATCACCATGAGGAACTGTTTCGCGTTCTCTTACTTTTTGCCATCATCCAATGAATAAAATGGTTATCCTCTTCTTTTCCTGAAACAGTAAAAAGCTAGGAACAGAAGTTTCTATTCTCTCCATGTGAATTTACTTACAGTAACAGGTAAACTGGTTTGAGCAATCACTCGGGCAAGGACACAGGCTCATAAATCAGAGATTTCACGACGCTAAGCAGATCATGGGAAGTGAATCCGTCGTCTTTCATGTAAAAGAGGTGCAAGACTTTGCTCATTTTCCAGAACACATCCCTGCATTCCCTTGGAACGGCATTGCCCTTATCCAGCAATACTAGCTTCAGCAGTTCTCTTCTCTTTGTCTCCACTGAGTTCTTCATCGATTCAACAATCTCTTCTTTGCTACGACCTTCCTTCTCGTGTATCATATGCAAGGATACTGCGTTCAGCTTGCCTTCAGCACTTTCCCGCTGCAAGACACGATAAAAACTCAATCATACGATTTTAACGGGAAAATCAACTACATCTATCAATGTTTTTAGCAGAGCCTGACCTTAAAGCCTTGTATGTCATTTAGAATTCGGCCGACAGTGCTCATGAGCTCGTACAGCTTATTGAATTCTTCACTTTCCGAGATGTCCTCGGGAAGCTTTGGCCCAATGAGATAGAGAGCAGGGAGGACGATGGGTCCTAGTGCAAACGATATATATGCGTTTTTCATGTAGTCTTCCATAGTTGGCACTAAATTCTTGCGAGACCACTCGGCTTCTAATGACATAGACTTGATCAAAGCCAGCCACTGGAGAAGATATGGCTTAAAATTAGCTTCCCCTGAAATAAATTTTACTCAAGGATACAACAGCAGTGTGTTTGGTAGACCGAAACTTACAATATCGACAATGTGATCTGTAATATTGCGTCCTTGATAGCCGAAAGCTTTCTCTCCTGTTTCAAGGATTGTGTCCTTCACTGCTAAGAAGATGATTTCAACTTGTTCTGAACAGTATTCAGGAACACCATTCAAATCCCACCTGCAATTTTACCCGTTACGTTATGTGTAAATGACGAGAAATAGCTGAAGTTTGACGACACACTTTGAACACTGTATGAAAAACATATACCCCTCGATTAAATGTATGAGGTTTTCCATTTCTTCTTTGGAAGCTCCAACATCAAAGAAATCATCAACTACCGTTGTAAGCACTGCGCCTTTGGCCCATGATATACGGGCATCTGATAATTCGGGAGCAAAGAGAGTTGCAGCAGCGGAGAAGTAACAGTAAGGCAGCTTCTGTCTGGCAAATTTCAATTTCTGCAATCTCTTTTCCACAACCCACCTAAATGAAGGAGACAGACATAGCCGAATCAGGACGACTAGCACAATGGTCTTATGTGTAGGACTGACACTTGAACAGAGAACCAACTTAGCACACTCTTGTCTCAGATAATTAGAACTTGCAATTCATTTAGGACATTCTTTAGCTAATCCAAGGACTCTGAACACTCTTATCTCAGGAAATAAATTGAAGTGGAAAAATAAAGTGAAGGGCTATCTGGAACTGCACCTATCAAGAACTTCCAGCTCTTCACGGTGTATAGACTGGCAGAAATTGAAATCTTCCACAGCTAACTTCAGGATATCATAGTCGCATATATTGTGCAGACTATATGGAAGAAGTAAAAGGATCAAGCAGAAGAAATCAAGTTTTATTAGTATATAAATTATATATATAAGTGTAGATTGAAAAAATGACATAGCAGACACATACCAGTAGGAGGTCTTCATAATCCTGGCGTTAACTGCACAGGAACCTTTGAGCTTTCTCCTATGAGCTAATCTTTCCAAATTTGCATAAAAAGGATATACAAGAGCATCCTCAACCTGAGATATTAAGGCTTGTATCTTCAGGAATTGTCAAGGCAAGTTAATGTTAGAAAGAAATTACCTCTTGTTTAATGTTTGTGTCTCGATCCTGGGCGTTTGACCAATTGGACAATTCCGTCTTCAGATATTGTCTGGTCCACGAGCTTTGCGTTTTCAAAGCTGATTCATCTGGACAACCTTCTGCAGCCTTATACAATTGTAAAACAGAAACTGTATCCTTCAGATGACCTTCAAGAGAGTTGGAGAAACCATATTCTTTCACAAATGAATTTAATGGATCTGCAACAGTTAAAGCATATTAGGGTGACAAGGATAGACAGTTATCATAGAAACAACATATATACATCCTTAATTAAGAGGCCTTTCACCATATGAAACATCATAACCATGCCCATGCAATAATCGGAAAGCCAAAGCACACGTGGCTATGTCCGAGTTTATCTCTTCATCTCCCTGCCTCCAGGATCTGTTTTATCGGTCAAAAACAATATCCAAAGATTATGATGGATCTAGTTTTATGCAGTTCAACTTGTAAAGAGTCATAACACGGTCAATTATGAGATATGCGTAGTACCTATAGGTTCTGTCCAACACGCTTCTGATTTCATTCTTAAAAAATCGATCAACTCCCAAATTTTCGAGAGTGTCAACCATACTAAGACTCACATATTGATCGAAGGGATAAACAGTGGGAACTGAAGAGATCAGAAAACAAATTAGCAATGAAACTGCATAGAAAATAATGGAAATGACAAGAAAGCAGATAGAAGACCTGCATCCTTGAACCTCTGGAGGAGAGAATGAAGATAGCAGAGACAACCGTCATTTGCATGTTGACTCAGGACTGCTGCTGTTGTGGCGGGAGAATTAAACAGCGAACCATTCTTCCTTTGGTATTTTACGATCAATTCTTGGTTTTGTCGTATTCCCATTCCCTCTAAACTATAGGCCAAGTATGCTTCTCTCCCCTTTGAGATTCCTTCAGTATCACTGATCAAACATAAAATAATGAAGTTCTTAGTTCTTGTGGATGCTGATTTTGATGACTGTCACTGGAGTATCAACAGCATGCGAAGCAAAGGATTATAATTTGTAACACAATTTTGATTTTGTGAGACTTTGTTTTTTGTTATTAAAGAGAGAGAAGCATCCTTAGTGAATCCCTAGTATTTCTACCTTTCCCTGGTACTACAACTTTAAAGAGCCCTGACCAGAAGCCGGGAAAGAAAACATGAGACGTCCGAAGTACACTAAGAGAGCAGGTATACCTTCTCAGATCTGAATCTCTTTTCCGCATCATGGCATCGACAACTACTGTTTCCAATGGAATTTTCAGATTCAAATCTCTAGCATATTCAATCATCCCGGGAAATATTATATCAAATCCAGCTGGTGTATGTAGCATTTCATCCGTGATGGACGCAGAGTTCAACTCAATGAACTGGAGACCTGGAAAAAATCAACATCCGTCATCCAAGAAATTGACAAGAGTGAATCGGTAGTGTGTCTACAGAGATACCTACCTTTGCTTACTTGTCTCTCACCGGTACCCCATTTCTTCAAAGCTAGGATGCAAGCCAGTGTAGATGAGAGTGCATCCTTCTTAAGAGATTGATGGTTATTATCGAGACACCAGGATCCATCACTATGCTGATTATCCAACAACCAGTTTAGACACTGAGGGAAAAGAGGAGCATTTTGGGAGTCCGGAGAGGGAACCATTGCTACCCAAGCAGTATCATAAGCCGAAACTGAAAGCTCCACCTTATCAAACATTTTCCTAACTTTTTCCTCCGCATCAGCGAAACTCTGTGCATTGCCATAATTATTTTCTTGAAGGTTATTAAAGGAGCAAGTGACAGAACAGAAATACAGAAAAAATGAAAAGGAGAAAATATCAAAGATTAGAGTACCAGTGAGTTAGGTTTTGTCTCTTTCACGCCTTCTAATCTCCTCTCCAAAGAAGCTGCACAAAGAGAAAAATATGTTAAATTAATTCATGAGGAAAATTGGATGTGTTTAATGCCAAAATCAAAAGAAACTTATGCTTCAGGGACTATTTGATCCCATCTCCAGAGATTCTCTGAGGAATATTTAGAGAAAATACAGCTCTATATCGCCCGCAACTATAACAAGGTATGATTCCATTTCAAAGAAAACACAGAAACCACACGTATGTTGACAATTTACTACGAACATTCAATTCAAAATTTAACCATGAAGCACAGAAACATCAACAACAACAGAAAATAAACGAGTAAAATTGCGTTAACTTGAACCTGCGAATACCCCAGAGTACAACGAAGCATAAACATCAATCCAAAGAGCAACGCGAGATCATTTCAATCTCAAGTTAGCACAGAAATTTCCACTGAACATTCACCGAAACCAAGTCAAACTACAAAAATCGATAATGATGGTCCACACGAGAGCAATCACAACGAGAGAGAGAAGAGAAACCTGAGATCGGAGAGGAACAGGCGGAGGCATGGAGCATTGAAGAGGATGAGATTGACATGACGCCACAAGAACCTTCGACAACGCCGTTGTAGCGACCTGCTTCGCTCACCGGGGAATGTGATCACCATTGACAGTGATATTTATTTTAGCAGAAAAGAATAATACAAAAGGAAAAAACAGAGAAAATACTAACGAAGAATTGAAGCTTGACGACAGAACCAGCCAAATATTCTAGAATTTTTGCTAATTCTAATATTTATAATTAAAAGTGTGGGAAATGATATTTTTTTTTTCTTTTTGTAGAAAGGAACATATGAAAATTTCTCTATCAAGAGCAAAAGAAAATATTAAAAACACAAACAAGTGAATAAATATTCACAGAAATTAGTCAAATGTGGGTGGACCTTGTGCTGTGATTGCATCCCAAATAGAGAATCCAAATCCAATTACCAATTTCCAAAACTGGAAAGTCCAAATTCTGGACGTTACCCTATTATACCATAATAATTTTGGTTAAGTCGAATTTTCTTTTCATATTCTAATGTTCCGTTTCTTCCAATTTTGGATTGTGTCTATAGTTAAATATTTATAATTTCTAGGAAAATTTTAGAAAAATCTAAGTTTATGTATATCACCTATTCAATAATTTGAATATTATATTGAAATTTTGGATAGATTTTAGGTTAAATACAAATATAATGTATAGATATTGGGATGAAATGTCATGTGCGCATTTACAAAAAAGTAATTATACTTTTTTATAAAAAACTATTTTATATAAAAAATTTAAACTCTATTTTTCAATATCTAGCAACCTCTCCTTTTCTATTTTTTATTTTCTTCTTTTTTATTTATTATATCTATTTTTAAAATTTTTACCACTAAATTTCAATTTATCCTATTTAAAATCAAATATAATATACATTTTAACTTTTGAATATTACTGGATATGATTTATTTTTTTAATTTTTATTTTGATATTAGAATATGTTTATTTATTAGATAAAATAATGGATGAATTTAAAATTAAGAATTCAATATATTAACAAAAACAATTGTAAAAACAGAAAGATGATGAATGCTATTTTTTTTATAAATGAATGTTTTTTGGTTGTAAAATTTGTGATATTGAAACGATTGATATTGCGCTCTCGCGATTGCTTTTATAATGAATATTATGAAAATAATCTTATAACTGAATTGGTGATTATACTTGTAGTGATAATTTGAATGTTTTATTAAAAAATTTATATCAAATGATGTTATTATAAATAGATTTTAGAGTATGAACAATTATAAAATATATTTATGAAATATTTTATTTTTTCAACAATATTTTTTATTTAATTGAATATTGCCTCCAATCCAAAAATATTTTAGATTCACCAATATATAATGTAAATTCTAGTGAAATTTTGTGTTAGATTCATTATAGAATTTGAAATTTTGTAGATTCTAATGAAATTAAATCTAAAAAATGTTAAAATCATATTGAATTTGTGATAAAATCGGATTAAAATAGTTAGACATTTAGATTTTTTATAAAAATTAGTTTCTAATTATGACTTAATAAAAATAAATATACAATAAATTTGAAAAAAAATCAAAATACAATAAGATTATGATTAAATTTGGAAGATGAAATCTAAAATTATTGAAAAATCAAATTAAAAAGAATTACTAAAGATGTAATGAATGTTAAAATAATCGGAATAGAAGATCATTAAATGCTCTAATTGAAAGTTCTATGATCATTTATCACGACGGATGATCTCAACGTATTTCTAGATGATCTAAATATTTATAGCGTATATATAGACTAAATATATTATTTTAATTATTTTGTAAAAAAAATTTATCACAGTTATTAATTTATAATTATTTTTTATGAAGTATGATGTAACATTACTAATGATTTTATATAATATTACAAATATAATGATTTAAAGAATAATGATCTTTATTAATATTTATATGTTATTTTGTTTTCTATATAGTTTACTACGTTTAGACACCGCCAAAATACTCAACGCTAAACAATAAATTATTGCCTAACACTTTGTAGAACATTAGATGTAAGATGAAAATTTTCCGTTCGTTCTTTATTTACAAATCTAAACTAGTTTATTTTCCGCTGTTCACTTTAAAAAAAGTATATACTTTTCACACCAAATATATGATCCACAAGACATGAATAAGCAATTGTGTAATACAACGTTGAGCATATCTCACATTTATATAGGCCATCGAGTAACCAGGCAATTGGGTAATATAGTGAGTGAATGTAGCTAAAGCTATCAAAGTGAGACTATATTTATATATATGTATATTATATACTTGTGTGTTTGTATGAGATTGGATGAATCCGAGTTAAAAATCAACAAATGGGGGAAACAAGTGCCTGCAAGCCTCTTACATTACAGTCCACCTCCTGCACTTCTGTTCCACGACAGGTACGACGGGTCTCCAAGTTGTCTGAAGAAACCCATTAAAGCCGATACATCACATCATTCATCTTATCAAATTCGCTATGTAATAAATCTACATATTCTCTATGTGAAGCCCTTTGATTTCTAAGACACAGAAACATTAATGGTTGATAGATTAAAAGAAATTTCCATTTTAGAAAAAAAAAATGGATTAATAGATGAGTTGAACATTTTCGTAAACCATATAATACCATGGACTAAAAGATTATTAAAACTAAATAAATATTAATTATATATTTTCTAAATTTATATTTTTTAAATTTCTAATTATATTTATATTGTTGTATGATATTATATTATTTACATGTTGATTTTTTATAAATTATACATTTTTTCAAAAGAAAAATTATAACCGGTAGACTAACTCATTATTGTGTGGTTTAGATATGTCAATCTATTGAATTGTATCCAATCCATTAAAATAAAATGGATTTATAAATATAATTGGATTGGATTTAACCCGATTCATTTAATAATAGATTATTAAACGAGTTAAACGTGTTTACCGGATTTATCCATACAATTAACATTTTGTATATATATTTTTATCACTTAATATTTATGATATATATTTATATAAAATAAATATTATAATTAATGTTTTAATATTCAAAATAATAATTTATAAAATCGATTTCACCCAATTTTAACTCGATTTCATCTAATATACAATAGATATAATAATTTACCGTTATGATTAGATATTATAATTAATATTTCAATTTTAACCTATTTAACACCTATTCAGTCACTTTTTTTTAATTAAACATGAAATTCCTTAAGAGGCTTCGAGTCATATCTACTCATAACGGTAAATGACTCGTAAAGCTGAGAAAGGGTGAAGAAGATGACGGACCTGGGCTTAAGAAGATACAATACAGCAAAAGCGAGGGCCAAGAATAAGCAGATGCTGCCGACAGTGAGATAAGCAATTCCTAGGAAGTCATTCTTTCCACCAAGCCAGCTAGTGGTGGATAACACAAGCTTCTTCTTCCCGTTAAAGCTGTAAGTGTTGTAATTGTTCTCTAACAACACTTTTACAGTATCTCCCGCTTCAAGGTCCATTTCTATCTTCCCGTACAGCTTTCTAAATGTTGGCAGAGCAGCTGTTCGCATCCACACAATCAGGTCTTCTTGCTCGCTCAACTGTTACAACAAATTTCGACATCGTCAATGCTTCATATATCGTCAAATACCATATACACATATATATATATATATGAATCCAAAGTTCATGTCCTGAAGCTTAGTTCCCCATCATCTGTTCCAACATGGGAATAAGTTGAAGTAGAAGCCACCCTAAGCTTTCCAGCATTCTTAATAGCCTATGTTCAAACGACCTTTGCAAGCTCTTACACTTCAGGGGGAAGTTTTGCCCTTTTTGACTGGGCAGATATGGATTTAACTAGCATCCATATCCAACCCAAAAAAACTCGCATCCATATTCAATGTGGATTAACTATAGAACCCGTTTGGCTCCAAAACACAAAACCCTCTCGGTTTTGGTTCAGAATGACCCGAAAAAATATGAACAATTCGAATTAGTTATTTAGTTAGAAATTACATTACCCAAGTTTTTAAAAGTACTCGAATAACCAAAATACCTGACCCAAATTAGCCGAATAACCAGACCTGAATTAACCAAACTACCTGAATAAGCGGAATAAAATTAAGGTTTCTTTGGTCCCATTATTTTAGAACCCGAACCATCCCAACTCGAACCAAACCAGATCAAAAAACATTTGAGTCCAATTCGGGTTTAGTTTTCCAATCCCTAACAACTCGAATCGGATCAAAATCCAAGAATCCAAACCAAAACCCGAAATGATCACACATAGATTAACTATTGGTTGCCATTGTATATTGCAACAATGGGTCCTACCAATCGAGCGACTAGCAAGTGAATAAATACCACCTAAGATAAAGGTGTGTCTAATTATGAGTAGTAGCCCTATGCTATTGTCCATTATGCGGCTAGGGATTGTTTGCAAAACATGAAGAGATTGTTTGCAAAACAGACCTGAGTTGTCAATGACTAGATAGATGATAAGAGAGTAACTAAAAAGGCTTACTGGTATCTGTGGATTAAGACTTCCGCCGCCTATAAGAGCTCCTTTCTGAAAGTTTTTAGGAAAGACATTTTTGCCAAACTTATTTTCCCTGTCACTCTTCCAAGAGATGCCTTTCTTATTCACAGGAAGTTGTTGGTTGTTTCTGGAGAAGTCATAAGTGTCATTGAACAAACTCCAAGCAACTAAACCACAGGGTATGATTGGTTCGCCAACCACAGTATCCTCAGGCGTGCAGGAGCTCACATCATTTGAATGTTTAGGATCTCTCAATTGCGAATCGCTTCGACTCTTCACATACCTGAAACATATTCAACAACAGATGGAAAACCAAAACACTTCTCAGGCAATTGTATTATGCAGTGCTCAAAGTAATTCGAACATATTCTGATACAAGTAAGAAGTCCATGAATGAGTCTCTAGAACCGAAATAGTAGTTTATTTCGGGATGAGGATTTCATGAATTACTTCATGACAGACAAATCAGATTTAACAGTGTATAGTGACCACAAATTATGTCTAAAGCCAAAAGATTGTAAGAGGGAACAAACACTAGATCCAGGAAAAGTCACTAAAAGTGCGGGTAAGAAAATAAAGAAGCAATATACCTCCTATGATTTTGGTAGAAGTTCTCAAGCTGGTAGTATATATAGACAGGATGCTTCATAGTTTTTGGCACCTTACAAAATGAGAAGAGGCTTGTGAAAAGATAATTTCTTGGAGAGATTTGATAGAATTCTGCCATAAAACGAACTGAAATGTCATAGCAGGCGTTTCTTACCGTTAAAGTTCTGTTACATGTCTTCTCCCCTAACCCATGTATGTAAGCGACCTTGTTGTCTCTAAAAGATTCAGGAATGCAGTCTGTGTCATACTGATCAACAATTTCAACGACCTTCATGTATGAAAGAAAAAGTACCGACGTAAACCACAAGTATAGCTGGAAAACAGACATAGCAAAGATATCAAAGTCGAAAACATTCATGCCCATACATTCCGAGAAGCAGAAAGGCAGAGCACTCCAAGCGGAATGAAGACAATGCCAACGATCAGAAAAGTCAAAATCACCTACAAAATAGTCCCGAAAAGAGTAAAGGAATTCTTTAACTGTCGTGTATCTAAGTAATTCCCCTTAGAATGTGACATGTTTGTGATGAAGCTTACCCATCTTGGAGTAAGAATTGGCTTGCAAGCAGGAAGCTCTTGTTGAGTAAATTTGGAATCTGGCAAATAAAATTTGGACAACAGATCCCTTTGAGTTAACTAAGTTACAACTTTCATATGCTATAAGTGATATAGAAGCATAACTATAAGTGATATAGAAAGATCATGACATAAACAGCAGGTTCAACAGATTTATATGCAATTCGGTTCAATATGAATGGATAAGCTAATAGCCAAATCGAATCCTGATTTGTCAAATATAGGTTGGTGCTGACTAATCTCAAAAGCTAACTCAAAAGTTTAGGTTGTCCAACACCATATATATGATGAAACCAAGGTTCATATTTTTAGTCGATGTGGGACAATACATCACAACACTCTCTCATGGCCAGACTCGGTCCTAATGCGTGAACATACAATTGGGGGACGAACCTGACTCTGATACCATGTCAAATAGGGGTTGGACCTAACTAATCTCAAAAGCTAGCTCAAGAGTTTAAAAGGTTGTCCAACACCATATATATATATATATATATATATATATATATATATATAAAGACAAGGTTCATCTAAGATATGAGACAATACATCACAACATGATCAGATTAGAGTTTTGACAAAGGATTAGCAAGTAACTGGATATTTGACACTTTCAAAGAAATGTAAACAAAAACCAAAATCCTACACAACATCATACCTTAAACTAAGAACTTCCAATAAACATCAAACCAAGAACCAAACAACCAACCAAATGAGCTACATCAACATCTCTGATCCATACCGAAATCCAAACAACACATAAGTATATACAAACATGCAATTTCATCAGAATATAGACAATCTAAAATGCACCATGAATAGATTTACCAATGCTTATCGAATATTGAATATTCACGTTTATGGGCAGATATACAGTTATCGATGTAGCAGAAGATCTTCCTTCCAAACACGAAATTATTTTGAGAAAAAAACAGAAATGCGATAATCATCTTTAATGAATCAATGACGGATGAAATTAGGGCAGCCTAGTGAAATGCGAACAAAACAAAGATCAACCCAACGACATAATCAAACAAGTTCTCCGAATCATACAAGACTCTCTCAAATTATCGTAAGAACAATCAAGATTCGGGCGAGGAATCACATTTGGGCCGCTTCGAGATCTTCTTGGCATTGGAAGACTCCGGCGATCCGCCTCCTCCGACGGCGGAGGATGCCGCAGTGGAACTCATTACGCTAATAAATTGGAGAAGCCGAGAAGAAATGCCGGAGAAAAATATATTACACAGATCGAGAAGAACGTTGGGATTCGCCTGTGAAATGTGAGACAGAGAAATTCTCTCCGAGAAGATGAACTTTTAAAGAGAGAGGCATGGAGGTCGCGGAAATGGGAGCTCTTGGAGAGCGAGTTGTTGAGCGGGAGCGAAAAAGTCGACAAAGAAAAATAAAAGAAATAAATGTAAATAACTAAAATACGGTTAATTGTTAAAAATAAATTTACAATCGTACTTATATATATAAAAGATGTTATGTGTATGTTATACTTTGAACTAGATGTTAATATGTATAGCAGTATATATATTAATTTTATGGTATATGTTATATAGGTATATATGAGTTACGTTTGTAAATATATTATATATATATGATGATAAAAATTTTACATGATTATAATTATATGATATATTAGATTATACCCGCGCTACGCGCGGGCTATATGAATTTTAAATTATAATGTATATGAATGTAATATTTTGTATACAAAAGAAAGGAAGATATGTCGATGGTGGATTTACATCCTAAATAATACCATCCATTTGTAGACACAGCTTCAGTGATTGTTGCAATTGTTGTGCATGATATAGCCTGAAACATCAGAATACAAAACTGTTCAGCAACAATTATGTTTTCCAAAAACTGTAGATACTATTTAGGCAAGGGAAAAGTACCTCTGTCAAATGCATAACTTCGAAAATAGTCTTCAGCGAGAACGACAGCCAAAAATCAACGGTTTCACTCATATCAGGCCGTGGAGCAAGGGGCGATATTGATTTTGGTACATCGAGAAGTCCACCAGGAATACTGCAGACAATAAAATAAAGTATAAGCAATAGAATCTACGTATGTATATATAGAAATCGTAATCGTATATAGATGTCATTGTTGTTGTAAATCTGCAATAGCAGTTGATATTGATATAGGGATTAAATGGCGCAAACATTGTGTGCTAAGTAAAAAACGTATAGAACTTACTATTCTTTGAATTGGACAATGGGGAAGAAATTTTGGTCCAAAAATAGCTTGCTTGAATACTGAATTTCGAATTGTTTTTTTGTCTGCAACATAGAAGATAATAGTAGTTAGTTGCACCGATAATGATTTGATTTCTATTTTTCTGCAAAGTCAATATGAAATAGTAAAATAACAATATTTACTTCCCCAACGGCGGATCTTGAACAACTGACATATTATAACTAATGGTCCTCGGTCGTGATTGCGCACACATTCATAAAGATTGTTCGCGAAAGTATCCCACAATGTGCAATCAAGGATAGTATCACTGCAACGGTAAACGACAAAACCGTGACTAACCCATAGATATTAGTTAACATTTGTGAATTAATAGACATAGGAAAAATGGTAGCTTACTTATTGTCACGCAGCTGTATAGATATGCGTCTAACAGAACGGTCATTGTAGATTGCATCCTCTAATTCACCAACCGATATAACCTCGCCTATACAATCTGCAAGGAATAACAGCACCAACAAATTTAATAAATAAATATTGTTGTATATGAATACGAATAAGTAACGTACGATTAAGCTATGAAGACTAACCTATTAGTATGGTCTCATTTAATGAGCCAGAAACTATGCTGTCGAAGAGAGCAAAATCAAAGAACTAATCCATATTGGATATGTCTTCGCATTGCCTGACAAACGTCATTGGATTGAACCCAATCTTAAATTCTGCAGCACACGAACGATTGTCTCCGAAATTTCTGAGGACTGTGAAATTGACCATAACGCAGCAAGCCCCTTCTATGAGGTATCTTCTGTGACGAGGCCAAAATGGAGACCTAACTGAACATTGCATTCGATTTCTCTGCATATTGTAAAAATCATTAGTGTATAATCCCACAAACATCTGCAGTTTAACATCTGCAAAGTTT
>CM071869.1:39497879-39515647 GCA_036759665.1 Gynandropsis gynandra
TCGGGCCGCCGGTGGGGGTTGGTTTGGGTGGTTAGGGTTTGACCCAGTGGAAGTCGGCGGAAGGGGTTATTCGGTTCGCTGAGAGTGTTGTTTCTTGTATGTCCCCATAAGATTACAAAACCAATTTTTTTTGTGGTAAAAGGGGAAAACACTACCGGATTATTATTATTGTTATTATTATTATTATTATTTTTATTATTAAAATATATGGTTCAATTTATTATAATTACAAAATTTATAATTATATAAAATTGTGAATAAATCTAAAATTTTTATAAAGAACATATTGAATTTATGATTTTTTAAATTAAAAAATTATATATATTTTCATATAAATAAGCAACTTAACCATTCATTTTAATATAAAATTTAAAATTTCAAAACTTTTCTCAAATTCTCATATTCAAATTCAAGTTCTAGATATTTTTATCTTTTTTATTAGATATAAATATCATATGAGATATATTAATAATATAATATATTATATATATCATATATTATATCCACATATATACTATATATCATACTACATGCATATATATACATATAATATATATATCTACTCATATATATTCATATCATATATATGATCATGGCATTATTATTAATTTTTTACACAATTATAATTTTACATAATATCATTTTTATATTGGTTTTACAACACAATTATCAATCACATTATCTTTTGTTTAAACATATTAAAATATATAAATGTATTATTATTTTGATTATAAATAACATTTTATTGAGTTCTACACATAAATATCCATCAATATAATAGATATTTTCTCTTATAAAATCGTGATATTATTATTATTATTATTATTAAATTCACTTGTTTTAATTTATCTTATGAAAAAATATTATGTGATAATAATGATCATCATCATCGAATGGCCAATTGTATTGTATTGTAACCGATTGCAGCAGTTGACTTTGACTGGCAGTAGATCTTGATTCTTGACTCATTCCTTGAACTGCCGCATAAAAGGACGCCCGTTATGAATGGAACATAAACATGATTTTATTAATTTAGTTTTCGAATTAATTTGGAGGCTTTAATAATGTTCTATGATTTATAATTATAAATGAAAAGAATAGATCAATTGTGAATTGATATTTTAGGATAAAGTGTTCTGTTATATTAACTAAATAACAGGTACAAGGTTTTATATACTCAACAAGACTTAACTTAATAAATAATTTAATTAGAGATAATGATAATTATGTCTCTTATACGTTCTCGTAAGATGGATTATCCAAGGTTATTCCAGTGTTGAAACTAAGTCTTTCAAACTGTGTTCGTGGAAGTGGTTTTGAAAGAATATCTGCAAACTGATCTTTGGAGCTTACATGAGATACACGAAGGTTGCCATCTTCAATCTGTCCTAGAACGAACTCGAACGAAGAGGTAATCTAGCGCGAGATGCTTCATACGGGAGTAGAAAACCGGGTTGGCGCTCAGATAAGTGGCTCCGATATTGTCGTAGTAAATGGTTGGAACCGACGTAAGTGTAACGCCAAGTTCAATGAGAAGATTAACAATCCGACGAACCTCGAAAGATGTATTCGCCACCGAACGGTATTCAGCCTCCATGGAGTAGCGCGAGTGTCCCGTCAATTTCTTGGATGATCATGATATAGGATACTTACCAAGGTAAATGATGTACACGCCCGTCGATTTGAAGTCCGAAGAATCCCTAGTCCAGTCTGCATCATTGAAAGCGTGGAGATATAGAGGATTTATAGCAGAAAAAATACCTTTGTTTAGTGAGCCAATAAGATAGTGTAGTACCTGTTTTCACCAAGCCAATGCTCATCTGTTGGTTGATGCATAAACTGAGACAATTTGTTCACAACAAAGTTGATGTCCGGACGCATGAGGGAGAGATACTAAAGGTTCCCAATAACCCGCCTGAATTCATTTGGGTCTTGCAGAGGCATACCCGAGGATATAGTCATCCGAGAAGTCGATACCATCGGAGTGGGGATAGGTTTAGCCTCGTTCATCTTGGTGTTGTGAGAAGGTCAGTGACATATTTCCTCTGCGACAGATGGAGGCCATGTCGAGTGCGGGTAGCTTCTATGCCAAGAAATTAGGTAAGAGCACCAAGGTCTTTGAGTGAGAACTGGGAGCTAAGGGAGGAGACAAAGGTCTGTATGTGGAAGGGAAATGATCTCGTAATGATCATATCATCAACATATACCATGACATACAACTGAGTCGTGGATGTGTGAAGAAAAAGAGAGAAGCATTCGCAAATGAATTCTTGAATCCACAACCGAGTAGAAAGATACGTAATTCAGAATACCACGCACGTGGGGTCTGCTTGAGTCCATAGATGACTTTACGAAACTTTCATATATGTGAAGGATGATCCTTGTCAATTAATCCCGGAGGTTGTTCCATATGGACATCTTCATTGAGGCTACCTTGAAAGAAGACATTATTAACATTGAGCTATCTGATAGGCAATCCATTGGAAACCGCAAGACTGAGAACAGTGCGGATCGTCGCAGGCTTGACTACCGGACTGAAAGTTTCATGGTAATCGACACCCGATCTTTGATGAAAGCCTTTTGCTGCTAATAACGTCTAAATTGTTCTAGTATTTTCATCTATTTTCATAGTTAGTTTTATTATTTATTTGGACTTTACCGAGCGATAAGTACAATTTAGTCTTCTTCTAGTGTTTTGTCGTGTTTTGTAGGATATGAGATATCGGGTTACGAACACGAGCAAATGTAGGGAAGCAAATGTAGGGCAATATTGGCAAAACTACTTCAAGCTCAACTGTACATACTCAACACTCTATCCTCCTTCGGTCACACAAAAATGGAAACATAGCTGAACAAAATGGAAATTTCCGGCTGCTGAAATAACATTTGAAAGAGCACGGTTGAAACATGAAATGGAAACCTGGCTGGAACAAGAATAAGCAACACAATAACAAACATAGCGGGATGTACATCCAGCAAAATCTATCCGCACGGGGTAGTTACCGAACCCACGATTTTTTGGGTCATGTACGGAAAAAACTTCCTAGAAGTTCTCAACGGAAGAAAAATTCAAAAAGGGCGGCCCCAATTAAGTAGGAACAACCGAGAAACCTAGGGCAGATAATAAAGAGGCGAACAAAACACACAATAGAGGGCAACACACGAGAGAGAGAGAGAAAATAGATAAGAACGTAAAAAACAGGATAGAGAAGGGGCGACAAACTCGGAATGGGAGGAGCTGTTGAAGACTACGGTATTAGAACATATAGGAATCTTGTTCTATATCTATGTTTAAGATAAATATCTTTCGTTTTATTTTCTAAGTCCATGTTCGAGTATATCCATAGCCACGTGTTAGAGAGTTTTGCAATTATGTAATGAAGTCTTGTGCATAATGCTTGGTGGTTCTTAATGCTTTTATTCATGTACACAACTTGAATAAATTATTATGGTATTTGATCATTTTAGAATGATTGGTTGTCCTTAATACTTTCGTTCTTGTATGCAACCCGAATGAATGATTGTAGAAGTCTAATGAATCTACACCAAGGGATTAGACTTTGGAACTTAGCCATGATTTAGGGTCTTAATCGATTTAGAATCTATGACAGGTCGGTCGATTGAACCTAGGGATTAGGATAGCGGTCTTAATGCATCTAGTAGGTGAGATATTACACAGTCGGAAGATTGGTAGTACGCATGCTAGATAGTGGACAAGTCTACGCCAGTCAGTTCCTATATCAGAGCTTGAGTTCCCTAAATTCGTGATAATATCTAAGACCAGTGATATTTGTTAGCACTTCCTTACATTATTGTGCATCTCTCGAAACCTATGGTGTTTAGTTTATTGAGTTTATCCCGTTAGTTAGTTTAGTGTTTACTTTGCATTCCATTCACTTAATTGATTTGTTACACGTCCTATTCATTAGTTCAATAACTTTATTATTGCATCGGTTCCCTAGTGTTCGACCCTGGTATTACATGATTCGTATTTTTGTAGAGACGTTAGTCTAGGTATATATTACTTGAGATTAACCAAATCAGCTACCAAGCGAGCTTTGTAGCGATTAATGGAGCCATCAGGATTTTCTTTGTAAGAAAGATCCATTTGCAGCCTACAACATTGCCGGCGTTTTCAGGTGAGACTAATTTTCCAAGTCTCGTTGTGAAGTAACACAATGAATTTTTCACTCATAGCTTGTCTCCAGTTGCGATGCTGTAATGCTTGTGTAACAGTGGCGAGTTTTGTTTTCTCTGTATTACCTGTACACACATGAGCTAACTTAGGATTAGGCTTAGTGATGTTGGCTTTTGCCCGTGTGACCATAGGAGTGACGTTTTGAGCTGATGGCCTCAAATTATCAAGTCCGTGAGACGACTTTGCACCAGACAGCAGAGGAGAAGGCTCTGTTTGCGGTAGAGGACCAGGGGAGGTAGGATAATCCTTGGAACGTTGGCGCCTAGTTTCGAGCCCCAAATTGATTGGCAGAGGATCCACTCTTGGGGGCTTTTGTGCAGGAGATGGATTGTACAACAACGGGAAAAGAGTGAATTGGATGCATGGTCAGACTAGAGAACGATGATGCAAGCTGTCGGGACTGTGACGAACTTGGATAGACAAGTGAAGGAAAAGATTGATTCATGAAAGACAACATGATGGGTGACGTAAACTTACAACTTGGACAGGTCTTGGCAGAGATAGGCACTCTAAGAGTTTGAGTGCCCGAGGAAAGCATAAAGAATGGATAGAGGATCGAGTTTGTGGGAAGCATAGGGTCGCAAACATGGATAACACAAGCAGCCAAAGACCCTTACTTTGTCGAAGTTTGGTGATGTTTGGAATAGGGTCTGGAAGGGTGAGGATAAGTCAAGGACTGGAGTCGGCATTTGATTTATGAGATACATCGAAGCCGTGAATGTGTAGGACTAGTAAGGAAGCGGTAGTGAGGCGTGCATAAGGAAGGATAAGCCGGTTTCGACGATGTGATGATGTCGGCGTTCAGAGATACCATTATACTCGGGAGTGTGAGGAGGTGTTGTGTAGTGGGAGATGGAATTAGCAGAAATGAACGATGCAAGAGCTATATATTCCCCACCATTATCAATGTAGAGATCAATGATTTTAGTGTTAAACTTGGTTTCAACGAGAGTTTTGAAGGCTATAAAGGTTTCTCGAACTAGAGATTTGTTTTGAGAGGATATGACCAAGAATAACGAGTGAAGTGATCAACGAAAAAAACATAATACTTGAAACCATCAATTAAAATAATATGATATGTCCATAAATCAGAGAAGAAACAATAGATGAAGCATGAAATGGGAGTTTATGACTCTTATTGTTTAGACAAGAATTGTATAGAGAAAATAAAGAATCTCGAACCAACGAAAGCTGAAACTTGGATAAGGTGTTTTTGAGGATTGGTAAGGACAAATGTCCTAGACGGGAGTGCCAAATGGAGAGGCTGGATTTGAGACTTGAGAAAATGATGCTCGGGGAGGGAAAGTTCGAAGGAGATGGCAACACGTAAACTCCATATTTAGTGTTTTCTTAAAGAACCATCGTCCCCGTTATTAGATTCTTCACCTGAAACATATGAAGAACGAATTCCACAGAAACCCCATCAACTTTGCATAGACGATGAACATATACAAGGTTCTTGTGCATGTATGGAACACAAAACGTTATCAAGAATAAGGGAGCGAGTCGGTAAAGAGAGCAAGAGGAAACCTGTGTGAGTGATAGGCTACCTGAACCATCAGCAATGACCACTTCGTCGCCTCCATTATATGGGTTATGAAGTGCCAAGTTCTGTAGGTTAGATGTAAAGTGATGCGAGGCCCCACTGTTAAGGAGTCAATTCGAGGTGTCATACGTTGGATGCGTTTCAAAATTGGCAGCAGGAGTCCAGGGAGGTTGAGGTTGAGTCTACTGAGAGAGGGCCTGATTGGACTGGTCTGACTTTGAGCTTGTGGAGACGAGATGAAATTGATACCAATATTTCATACTATGACCCTAAATTCTGCAAGCTTAGCATCTACCTCGATATCCTCCAGCAAGACCTTTGTTATTGTTGTGGTTCCATTGTTGGGTTGGCGGTCGTGGTGCAACATGGTCAGATCCTCTATTTGAATAACGTGGTTTGGCGGCAACATGATGAGCCTCGATCGGTAAGGTTGCATAGGGTAATGGCATAACTACAGCAAGCTTCAACTTATGATTAATGAGTTTTTAATGTAGCTCCTTGATTGATATTTCCGTGTCTTTTACATTGATCACATCAGCCACAGTTTTGTATTCCTCTGGTAGGCCATCTAGGATGGCTTCAAGGATATCCTCATAGTCCATTGGTTTCCTAAGGTGCGATAACTCGTTGGTTTTGGTGGTGATGAATCGAAGATATTCTTCAACCGATTGAGATCCTTTGACACTATGTTTGATCTGATCTCGAAGTTTTTTCACATGACCATGAGAGGCTTTCCTATAGTTGTTTGCCAATGTACGCCACACTTCCTTGACGGAGGTGGCACGAGCAATCAAGAGCTGGAGCAGAAGGGACAACGAAATCAGCAAGGATCTAAAACAACAATCTATCTTGGTGTTTCCACGGGCCAAAGGCAGGATTGACTTGATGAGTCCTATCCACTTGAATTGTTGCTGGTGGTACAATAGAGTCTTCGATGATGAAGCACTCGAGATTGGATCCTTCAAGGAGGGATCCGATTTGTGCACTCCACGTAAGGTAGTTTGTTGAAGTGAGTTTTATAACACTTGACATGTTGCACGAGAGGAGGAGTTTCTACGGCTCGTTTGGATTGAACATGGCTACAGATTCTGTATTGCGCACGAACAAAGACTCGGATGTGGTCAACATTGATCGTAGAGAGGAGCGGTCGCCGAAAAACAAGAGGACGTAACAAGAGGGCGAAAACTAGGGTTATGTCGTGAAACACTTTCTTAACTCTGATACCATAAAATAAAATGTTATGTAATATTAATCACAGTAATATGTACAAAGCTTTATACACTCAACGAGAGACTTAACCTAATACTTATCTAATTAGAGATAATGACAATTATGTCCATTTTAATTATTCCTTATAAATCTATATATAAAAAGGATGATAAAATGGTGCATCCTCCTTGTGCCATCTCAGCAACATATATGAATTTTTTTATTTTTAAATATTTTACTTATAATTCAATTAAACATTTCAATATTAATATTCATTATAATTATTTCTTAATATGTACTAACCTAAGATTAATATCCATTACAATTGTTTCTAATAGTCGCTATCCAAAATTAATATCCATTACTATTATTAATTTAGGATAGTGACTATTATTTTTTTAATAGTTATTAACTTTATCCATTAATTTTGATATAGGACGAAGTTGATGAACTTTTACTTTAAAATCAATTTATTCTATTATTAAAATTTTAAAAAGTATTTCATAAATTTTGTTCTATTTCGTATATATATATATATATATATAACTATTGGATTGAAGATATTTTTATGGTGTAATATATATATATATATATATATATATACACACACACATAATGGTTTTAAAAAATCTTATACATTAAAAGTTTTGTTTTTGCTTATATTTGGTGAAGTCACGTCAGCGTTGACGTTGTAGTCCAACCAACAATTTCAATTTTATTAATTTAAATTAATTCAATATAATTATTATAATAATAAACCACTACTAATACATTAACATATGATAAAAATTGGATTTATTGCGATGTCGTGAAATCACCTCAACTTTATAATATATCTATCATAAAATATATTTGAAGGTAAATAATATCATATAATATATATTGAATTAAGTCATTATTTTTAGATATTAATATTTAATTATTAAATACAAATAAATTTTTCTTAAATAACATCAATTTAGATATTTATTTTTTATTTTGGAAAATTAAAATTTATTTTTAATTAAATAACCATGATCAATAAAAATTAAATGTAATACAATTTGAATTTATAATTTTGAAAATATTAAATTTAAAATTATTGAATTTGAGAGTTTAAATTGAAAATACGAAGTTTTAAATTCTCAAACTTCTACATCAATAATTTTTTTATTTTTATTTTTTAATATTTTTAGTTACTAAAGATTTTTTCCATTATTATCTATTAAGATGGATTCATTAACCTAAAAAAATGAATGAACATCCGTTGAAGAATAGACAGGAAGCGAGACGTTTTTTTAGACTAATAATCCTTATCGATTCCATTTAGCTAAATGAATTTGCATTTATGTCTGCATTTCCATCTCTATATCTACATTTTATGGTGTTTTTTTATTCCACACTCTTCCCATATCTCCACATATTTAATTACATTTATCTTTGGTTTTATCCCTACATATCTATTTTATGGTGCTTCTGTGTTCTGATATACATCTGCTTAATATCTTTGGTTTTATCCCTACATGTCCGTTTTATGGTGCTTCTCCGTTCTGATATACATCTGATTAATTTCCAGAGGACAAGAGCATCATTCAGTAACCCGGAAATTGCACCAAGCAATTGTGCGACGACGAGAAATTGATGGCAATGCATCTGTTGGTGAGGAGATTTGGACGACGAGGCAACGACGGTGAACCAAGGGCAAGTGCAGTGAAGAGACGCGACCAGAGAGTCAAGCATATGAGTGGTGAGATTCTACAATTCTAGATCTAATGTTCGCTGGAGTTCACCGATGAGCTAACAGAGAGAGGCTTGATATCTTTGAAAGAGAAATATTTCGCCGAAGCCGCTGATTTTTCAGCAATGTCCTCGAGATTAGGTCATTTTCTGTGTTATTTTTTGGTGAATTTCTCGGACAGGCTATGACAGGCTTGATGATAATGTTTATTAACTTCATTTTCTATTCCATGCATGCATAATGAGTTTTTGTATACAATCTATGGCATTGTCGATGATTCTCACAAGGGCAGTACCTCTATTCATCCAATAGGAAAGCCCATGGAGCAAGGGTTTGTAGAGAAATATAGTGAGGAAGAAGACTGGATATGGCGGATCTCTTAAGAAGCGTAGTTGCAACATCCATAGGCAATAATGCCACGTTTTTGGCTGATGACTCAAAGTGATTTTCGATTGATTTGGAAGCGACTTTAGAGGCTCTATCACTTTCTTGGTTAGAATTTGGTTTTTCTCTCTGGTTGGATTTCGTAACTTTGGGTTGTAGCTTCCTATAACTATTTGTTAATTCCCCTTTATTATGATTCAACCACACTAGAAAAGCTTAAGGATTTTCACCGCGGTTGTTGACTTTTCATGATGTTATGGGCTATATAGGAAGAGCTAGAGTTCCTACAGAAGTCATGGGGTTGATGCTTGGAGAGTTTAGGTATGAGTACATAGTTCGAGTTGTTTATGTATTTGCGATGCCTTAGAATGGTACTGGTGTTAGTGTTGAAGTTGTTGATCACGTTTTCCACACTAACATGCTTGACATGCTCAAACAGACTGTAAGGTACTGTTCTCTACGTCATCTTTATTTGGGTTATGCTCTTCTTTTTGTACTTCAGACTTGAGGTGGTGGGTATGAAAATTTGGCATCCCCATCTATGGCACTAGATGTTCCATCAGATTCTTCTTTCGACAGTCTACAATGCGAACTCCAATTCCTTCTCAAACGAGTCTGCAGTTACATCTCTACATTGACCATTTAAAGCCTCCCATTTCTTACACTTAGCTAGGTTTCTTAAGAGTGTCGGAAAAATGTTTTCATTCTTCTATTAATGTAGTATTTATATGATTATTGTGCTAAGGATTGTGACTTGTATCCACATATTGAGCAACTTCAATCTCCTGTAACTTAAGAAATCTATGAGAATGGTTCTAGAGAGAGCAATGGGTCGTGGTTCAAGCACCTTATCACCAGGGCATAGGCATTTTTCTGTTCAGGTAACCTTTTACATATCTTAAACTTTTATGCACTTCACTAAGTACATCCAGATGCTCTTGCCTAGACAAATTTTGAGATTTATGTATGTGATTCAGCTGTTTCAGACAAAAAGGTTCACGACTATTGAATTTCTGGAAGAAGAATTTTTAAAACCATGAACAACATCTTCTTTTTATGTTATGGAGTATCTTTCAACCTTTTATGTATATTTTCTTTATAAAAACTAAATAAAAGAAGTACCATGTCAAATAACCCAACAAAACATTGTTAATTTCTTCAGACTTTGGGAGGTTTTTTTGCAAATCTTTTGTTCTAGAATTTTGAGATTTGTTATGGGTCTCTGATGGGTTAGAGACACAAACCGATGCATTCTTGATCAATACTATCAATATGTTTTTTTGGTTTTTTGAACCGTCATAGCTGGATTGGGATAGCAAAATTTGTAGTTTAGAAGACAAATAAAGAATGATGAAAGATGAGAAACATGATTCCACATCTTTCTTTGGGTTTTGTTTCTATTTCTAGGTAAAACTTACACAAAAAGTATTTGGGGTTGTTTTCTTTTGAATGAAAAATTTGGATTGCTTATGGTTTTACACGGGATCTTATAGAAAACGAGCTCACAAAGATTCCACAGTTGTATCTCGGGTTCCTGTAGTATTGTTCTCACCTCAGTAGCTCATTCTCTATCCACCAGGATCATTGAAGGACCACATCTATCTACATTTCCAAATAAAGCTGATGCACAAAGCCTCTAAGGGCAGAAATTGCAACAAATGGTGATGGTACTTGGCCATTGCATGTTAGTATCAAGAGACATAGTTGGAATGTGCAAAAGACCTTTAAGATAGAAATACGGAAGATTTGAGAGACCAGTGATTGTCTTTGGAGATGATCCATTGAGTGTGGATGCTCAGAAGAATGCCACTCTAATTTTAATATATTACTTCTTAATACTTTTGCGACTAAAAGGGTTTTGGAGGAGTCCAAGCTTAATCGTGAAGCTTTCGAGTGGATTATTGATGAGATTGAGTCCAGGTCACAACAATCCTACACATATACATGATCATGGTTGTTGTGTGTGCTAACTCTTTGAATTAGGTTTCTCCTTTTTCATATTTCTTCATTTATCTTCTAAACTACAACTCTTGATTGAAGTATTTTTTTTAATAAAATGACATTCCTAATCATGAACACCTTCTTACAAACGAAAATATCTCAATTGCATGAAGTAGTTGCATTACCCAATCCCTACAACTAGGAGGAGAGATCCATGACAAATCACAGTGACTAGCTTAGCTGAAACTTGAGTTTCGTGAGAAAAAAAAAATAGAAGATCGGTTGAGATATCTCAGTAGGACTTCGTGATAATTTTTTTCATGTATAAGAGATATCTTAGAGAAGCTAATGCGAAACTACAAGAGTTTGCAAAGCTAAAGATTGAGCTTTAAAACTGTATGTTATTTGAAATTTTCGATGATGTTAATCTAGTTGGACATCAATGGAGTTTAGATGTAGATAGCGAGACAATTAAAGATGCATCAAGCGATAAATTTGCGATAATGGCAGCTCCACTTAATATGCTCGCCTTTGTTTTCCTATTTTTCGTCTTTTTCAAAAGTAGCATCATAGTGATGGGTTAGTTGGCCGATTTAGAATTGATTTTAAAGCATTGGTTCTAAATCCGCAAGTGAAAACGAAATTATTGTTAATATGTCTTTTTTAAAAACAAAATCACAGTATTGTGCATTAACAACATCACATTTATTAAACCTAAAAAACATTTCATCTAAAAAAGAAAAAAAATTGGTAAATATGTGAATACGTCATTTAGAGTTTTTCATTGAATCAAATAGGTGTTGATGTATTAATATTTGGTTTTAGAGGCCAATGGAACTACTTACAAAGTTACAATTGAACCAACAAAAAAGTAAAATTGAGAAATGTATAAATTTCAGCATAAAACTATATTAATTGATTGATGCATATATATATATATATAATATGCTAACTCACCTTATCTCACCACCCTTAATTTATATTTTTGTGTTTTTCAACATTTAAAATATTTTGACTTTAATTATTTCAGATTTTTATTTATAATTTTTATATTCATCTAATTATAAGTGCATACATATATATTCGTATATTGTTCAAATATATAGATCAATTTAATTTTTAAAATTTATATATTTCAAAAAATTTATTAAAAGAATATATAAAAGTTATATAAAATAGTTTTTATATAAAATAGACAATGTACTTTATTTTTTCTAATTTCTTATTTATATTGTTAATTTATGTATTATTGTCATGACAGGTGCGATGATTTGGAAATCTGCTAACCAATTTAAATGGAGATCAACCATCCCTGAAATCATACTTCAATTTTTAATATATATATATATATATATATAATAAAAGATACATGTATAATAATGTTTTAGGAAAATAGTTGAATTTTAGTGTAAAAATTCTTAATGAAGAATTTTAGATGCCAATGAAAGTTTAATCAAATGTATTACGTTAATATGTATAATAAAAAATTTAATATCTGATATATATATAAATAATAATTTATTATATAATAATAAGTCTTGAGTCTATGTTTCAATAAATCATCTCATTTGTTGAGTTGAAACAAATAAAATTGGTTAAACGGATAGATCATACAATTTATAATTACCCATTGGAGAAAATTTACACTAATAAAAAATTAAAAATAATCTACTTCCTCAACAAGTATGTTTGTAATAACTATTCAAAATAGCTTCAAATACTTTCTAAAAAAATATATTTTGTTGTTTACGCATGTAGATGACACACTATTGTTTAATGGAATATAAGAAACCCAAAAACATCAATTATTTGATTTGTATGGGTTTTATTTGTTTACTTTTATTTTGGTATATAAACTTTTTAAAGTGAATTTTGTAACATAAAATAATTATAAAAATCTTTTAAATTATTCAAAAGACAAAATTTTATTTTTTTGGTTTGTACTTTAATTAATTCGTTAGATTTTACTAAATAAAGTTTTAATGTAATATGTAATATTGTTATCTATACTAATTTAGTAAGTTACTTATCGTTCCAATATTGATGAGAGATTAATTTAAATTTTGAATTTTTTTTGAAATGCACTATAATAATCAATTAGTACATTAAGTCAAATGATATACGTACAAATTAAATTAAAATTGTTTTATTTTTAAAAACCTGCGCATCGTGGGTTCAATTACTAATATAAACATAATATTTAAAATGAGAAAAATGTGTAATTATGCAAAGAGTAAAAGAGATTTAGATGGAAAATCCAAAATAAAATATGAGTAGTTTGAAGTGGACGAACGACCAAGAAGACAAAAAATATATAAAAAAGCAGTTGCAGAGTTGATTATATTAAATCCAATAAAAAGATCAAAACTAATACAAAACATTGTAATACTATATTTAAAAAATATATGTAAATTAAAAATAATTATTTATATATTTAAAATTTTTATGGATCATTTTCTTTTTAAAAGTTTAATATATAGAAAATTATTTATTTATTTTAATATATTAATTAAGAGATATAGAATCTAAATTTTATGAATAATAGACATAAATTAGAGAAACATTAATTTGTTTTTCATTCCAAAGTTTAATTTATTCTCGCCTCTCAACCCTTCAACTAGTGCATTCATTTCATCTTCCCTCCAGTCCACTCCCACCATCTCTATTCTCTCTCCCACGATCTCCTCACCTCAACATGGACTCTCTCTTTTCTTTCTCCACGATCTCCTCATCTCAACATCGACCCTGCAAGAGGTGTTTTTTTATAGCCGGATTATCGCAAAACTCTCCCACGGTTCTCGTCGCCCGGCCTCCGGCGACTGTAGATGAATCTGGTAATGTTCCTTTGAAAACTGCACCGCATCCATCGTGTCCGAACTTGTCGGAGAAATCTTGGGTGGCTGATTGAAGCTCCTTGTAAGAGAAGCGCTTTAGACATAACACTGCAAATTCTGCATCATATTCGGTTGTTTTCTTCTTCCTGTTTCTGTTTTTCTTCAACCAATTCAATGATACCAACAATGCCAACCCTAAAATGGAGATCGATCCGACAATGCTGCATAATAGAATAATGGATTTGGATACATTTTTCTTTGAGGGTTCTCTCCTTGGAGCCCTAATGTATACTATCTCGCCATTACTGTCGTTCCCGGAGCTTGAATTCTTCAGATTATTCGGCCATTCCAGTAAAATCCTGCAGAGATTCGACTTCTCTTTCTAGCAAAATCCTATACAAGAACAATTTCCTAAGCAGAATCTCTCGCAAGCGCTCTTACTCCCTGAAAATCCGTTTAGTGTTTTTTCTAGCTTCCATCGTCGATCTCCAATTGCTAAAGGTATTATCTCTTTTACAATTCCAGGATCCCTTCCATGTGCCCTGCAAGAGGTTCAATGCTATTTTACTATTCTTGGCCTTTGTTTACTGATCTATTGAAATAGCTAATATGCGTTTGCTATTGAGGGTTCGTTATCTTTTACTATATTCGCAGATTATCCAAGTGTAGTAATGTGTAAATTTGACTGTGTATATAAGCAGATGTACGTAAATGTATGTGCACATATATCCTTCTGTACATTTAATGAATGAATATGAGCTTGTTTCTATTGAATAGGACTTTAGATTCAAGAATTTGTGGTTGGTTTTTGCAGGCCGGTTAAACTTTCTGCGTTTAGGATTCACTGTGGCTAGATGCTGGAATATTGCCATTAAGATTTGGAGTTGGACCCCTAATAACAAATCTGAGAATCTTTACAGGCTTCTGCTGCTGGGATGTGTCTCTGTAGCTTGCTTCTCAGTGCTTCCTTCTGGTTCCGGGTAATGATACCGTACTTGAACATGTAATGATGGACTACATTACGAATCTCGGATTTTGTATGAATACTATGTCGTTTATTCTTCATTGGCAGTCAATTGGCATTCTAGATGAGCTTACTCCGATATTCACATGGGCGTATTGGTAAGTTCATCATCCTTCAAGCAAAAACCATTGCTCTCAAACTTTCTGATAAACCTCTTCAATCTGTATTCCTTTGCATATAAATCATTCCAATTGACAAATTTCCCCAATATTAGGGTTCTATAACTACTTTCACCATGGGATTGGAGGCTTACAATGGATCATATCAGACTCAGGTATAGACTGATCTTTACCTCTTTCTTGGTTCTTATTCTTTTCGAAGATTATCTATCTTTGTTTGTCTTTGATATCACCTTTGTCATCTTCATCATTGTGTTGGGCTATTTTAGATAGAGCAACGTCGTAAGGAGATATCACACTTAGGTATATTCTGTGATCATCTATGTTGTATTCCACATTTTTCAAAGCCCTGCCATTTGGATCCGATATTCTGAGATGAAAAGGTAAACATTTGCTTTGTTCTGTTATCTCCTTTGTGTTCATTGGTTCTGATGGCTGAATGTAGTTATTAGCAGATCTGTCTGGTCGATTTGCTTAGTTTCGATGCTCGAATCGTACTTTGTTTAAGCGTTTTCAGATTCGCTGCTGTGATTTTAGAGCTTTTGTTAGCTTTTTGAGTGGATTCCTGGTTTGATGCCTGAAAGAGTTTGTTTTTATCGAATTGGTAGTGTATCTAAACCTTCTATGGAATTTAACATTTTTGCTTTTTGAGATGGTCTGATTAGAAACATTCAGACATCTCAAGTATTTCCATGGTTCATGTTGGGTATTATGTTGACCAGTTCATGAATGATAATGCTTTCGTCTCCACTACAACGACATTCGACATTTGGTTTTTGATCTATTTTCCTGAGATGCAAGTAAAATAAGCCCTTCATGCATTACTTACATTTCTGCATCTTTGTGAAAGTTTATAGATCTAATTTATCATACTGGGATATAAATCTGCATGTTTTTTTGTCATCATTACATGCATTTGTTTGAATTTATACCTGGGCTTACATGAAATCTCAACTATTTAACCCGTTTTCTCTACTTTTATTGTAGGCTTTTCTCTAAAGCAGTGTATCCAAGATGTCGAGTGGATCATCACGGGACAAATTTTTTACATGGAAAAGTTGGCCGAACAAGCTAAACGTTATGAGGAAATGGTTGAATTCATGGAGAAGGTTGCCAAGACTGTGGATGTCGAGGACCTTTCAGTTGAGGAGAGGAATTTGCTCTCTGTTGCCTACAAGAATGTCATTGGAGCCAGAAAGGCTTCATGGAGGATCATCTCTACTATCGAGCTTAAGGAAGAGAGTAAGGGAAATGGCGATCATGTTGCTACGATCAAGGATTACAGGGGCAGGATTGATTCAGCCTGAACTTAGCAAGATTTGTGATATGATAAATAATATGATCAGCCGTGCATCGCGCGGGATCCTACCCAGACGTTTATAGTTTATAGTTTTGAAACCATGGAGACACCAGATAAGCACAAGAGAGATAATTTATGGTTAATAAATAGGCAATGAGTTAAACTTCCATTATTATTGACATAAGAGATCATCAAAGAAATGAGTTAAACTTGTCTAAATCCGGTGATTTATTTCGTTAAACTATATTAAAAGTTCAACAATTTGGAGGTTTATCATACATTGTCTTGTCTCAAGCTTCCACACCATCAAAGTTTTTTTTGTTTTTTATTTATATTAATTACAATTCATAAATTATTTTAAATGAATTATATATTAGTAATATTAATATTTTAAAGAAACATAAAAAAATTATATTAATATTAATAATATTTTAGTTATTATATATGTAAATAAATAAAAAAATTTAAAATTAATAAATAATAGACAACAAAAAATGTTATATATTTATTTGAAATAAAATTTAGTATAAAATATCAATATTTCCAAAACCTATCATCATACTCTTCCTTCACACAACCTTCAAATTGGCAACCTCAATCCGAACTCATTCATACAAAATCTTCGTTGCGAGCTTCTTCACCTTCGCTGTAGCTTCTTCTCATTCGCTCATGGGAGTTAATATTATGTTAAAGTTAATATGGTGTTATCAAAATAATTGCATTTTTTTATCATAATACTGAATTTAATAGAATTTTAAAGATATTAAGGTAAACAAATAATATAAAAAAATAAAATTTATACATTTATTAGTATAATGATATTAGATTTGTGAATTAAAAATAATAATAGAAAATTATATGATTCGAAAGGATTAGTCTTTCTATTAAATGCTTAAAATTTAAAATTTGGATTTACATACATAAACTTAAAATATTTATATAAAATTATAATTTTATATGAATATACAAGAAGAGATAGAAAAAATTCAACTTCGTCAATGATAAAGAAGAACACAACACAATCCAAGAAAATGTGTCGATTTCATCCAATTGATTGTAGTATTAAATCAATACAATTAAAATATAAAGTTGTACAAAAAAACTTATTCTTATGAAATAAATAAAAAAATTTAAAATTAATAAATAATAGACAACAAAAAATGTTATATATTTATTTGAAATAAAATTTAGTATAAAATATCAATATTTCCAAAACCTATCATCATACTCTTCCTTCACACAACCTTCAAATTGGCAACCTCAATCCGAACTCATTCATACAAAATCTTCGTTGCGAGCTTCTTCACCTTCGCTGTAGCTTCTTCTCATTCGCTCATGGGAGTTAATATTATGTTAAAGTTAATATGGTGTTATCAAAATAATTGCATTTTTTTATCATAATACTGAATTTAATAGAATTTTAAAGATATTAAGGTAAACAAATAATATAAAAAATAAAATTTATACATTTATTAGTATAATGATATTAGATTTGT
>CM071869.1:39518330-39544774 GCA_036759665.1 Gynandropsis gynandra
TCGGTTCGACCGGCGGTGGCATTTGCTGGTAAAATGGATACGGCATATATTGTGCCGATCCAGTCGGAAATATATTCGGATTCATAAAATCCGAATATATTGGATCCGATTGTTGTCTCGAGTGCTGTGGAGCATTAGCACTCTCTTCGGATGTTGAGCGGTTTCTGTTACCGCCTCTTCCAATACGACGTGACATACTATAATTTAAAAAATTATATAAACATTTAATTCAATGTTTATATTATAAAAACTTTAAAACTTTTTAGAGTGCAAAACAAATATCTTTGCAAACTCTCATTAATTCAATAATGTTAATATAATTGCAGCAGCAGCAGTTTCAATAACATCAGAACTATTTGGACCAAACAGCGTTGGTGTAAACCACAACATGATATGAGCATGCCATTCATCAACATACAATAATATATATATATATATATATATATGCTTCCTATTTTTTCCATTTTCTAATACACACATGCATCATATTGACTTATGATGAACCCTTGTTGTATGATAAAGCCGTCGTAAACAATTATTTCATTTTCTTGGTGATTATTTTAACTCATTTTGTGATGTTTAAAGCTTTCAGACATTTTTTTCATTATTCAGTTTTGCAGAACATTATGATTATGACATGTAGATTAATTCTTCTAGTCTTCCATGCAAGAATCTCATTTTTACTTGTAGTTGTTCCAATTATGTACCCTTAGAAACAACCAATGACGGTATTACTATTATAGAAACACGTATCACAACATGATAGACGATTTTCTGATAGTTAACACTTCCCTTTATGCATAATATTTAATCCGTCTGGAATTAGTCCCTAATCCGTCCCTAAATTTAGGGACGGATGCTTCAGTCCGCAAATGCAGTCCCGAAATCCGAATTTTCTTGTAGTGAAATGATAAGAAACTATTTGAATAGATCATGAAATGAGTTGAGAGAAACAGTTAGGGAACGTAGAAGTAGTCATTCAAATAGAAATAACCATTTAAAGAGTTATTCAATAGCATTTATAGTGTTTAGATAAAAACTTTTGGTCAGTAATATAAAGGGTTAACAAAATTAGTTGAAAAGTATCTTCAATATTATCATGTTAAGTTTCATGTGTTAATATATATATATATATATGTTTGTTGTTTAGACGAAGAATATTTATCGCAATTTCACGTTAGTATTTGTTCAATACCTTAAAACTTTCTTTTGATAAAGATATATATTGAAATAAAAATTCAAAATTTAAGTATTTAATTGTTAACAATTACATATTTGTATATATTAAACTTCTAGAAATTATTTGTAATGATTCTATTTATTTAAACTGTTTATATCATATAATTTATATAATAAAAAATAAATTTCAAATTAAAATATTTTAATAGTATATATTACTTCTAGAAATTATTTGTAATGATTCTATTTATTTAAACTGTTTATATCATATAATTTATATAATAAAAAATAAATTTCAAATTAAAATATTTTAATATATAATAGAACATATCTTAACCTGCACATCACGCGGGTAGTATTCCTAATTTTTTCAATAATATATCTAATTTTAAATACTTGTAATTGTAGTTTTTTAAATTTAAACTTATTAAAATAAATTAAATTTAAATATTTTTTCATGATGACTAATTTTAAACATTATATATAACTACAATCAATATTTTTGATAATTATTTTAATGAAACTTAATAGTTTACTGAATTTTATTTCAAATAAATATATAAACATTTTTAAATTATTTAATAATTTACTAATTTTTTATTTCTATGTATTTACATTTATAATAACTAAAATATCATCTAAATTTAATATAAATATTTTGTGTTTCTTTAAAATATTAATATAATTAATATATAATTCTTTTAAAATAATTTATGAAAGATCATTAATATAAGAATAAAAAAAACTAAAAAAAGTTTTCAAATTTTTATATATTAATTCATAAATCTAATTCTAAAATTTAACTAAAACAACTTAATTTATAGAATATTATATATATAATTCATGATTAATTTTATAACAAATATAAAAAAATACAACATAAAAATATATAAACATAAATCTATCTCTTAACTAATATAAAACACACAGTATAATATTGTCTCATATTATACAAATTTTGATAACATAACTAATGGATTATCTAATTAAATTAAAAAATTAATTTTAATAGTTTAGAATTATATCATAATAATTATATGATCAAACAGAAATAATTAATTAGTTAAAATACATATATCACATTATCACAAAATATTTTGTCGGATCAGAGAATACGAGGAGAAACATCTAAAATATGAGCCTAACACTTGCTGTGAAACTGAAGACTAGTATACTCTCCACCATTGTCAGTTCTTAGACATTTTATTTTAGCATCATATTGAGTTAAAACATTCTTATAAACACATCATAAACACAACTCTTAGACGAGAGAGTTTAAAACCAAGTAAATTTTGAATTTTCATCGATGAAGGTTACAAAATATTTCTTTTGATCACGAGATACACATGGAGCTGACCAAACATCAGAATAGGTTAGTTCAAAACAATTTTCATAAATCGAAACAGAGTTTTGGAAAAACTGGTTTTACGTGCTTCACATGCTTCATGTTTATCTTTAAGATCAGTAAAAATGATACTTAGAACTTTGCTATGAGGGTGTCCAAGTCTCGCATGCCATATAGAAACTTTAGTAAAATTTGAGTTTCATAGAAACACGGACTGAGGATCATAATACATAGACTCGAGAACATAAAGACCATTGAGGAGCTTTCCTTTGCCGATTACTTGTTTGGTTAGAAAATTTTGGAACGAAGAGAGCCCTGGTATCATGACCGAGAAGCTTAAGCTTCCACGTTCCTTTAATTGGAACACTCTCCGCATTCGCAATAGAAACAGAGCCACAATGAGGTTTTATATCTTTAAACAAGTCATGATTTTTAATCATATGATTTATAGCTCCATAATCTATTATAATATGGTTTCGGAAAACAGAGAAAGCAGAGATATCATTATCTCCCTCTTCATCAGCTTTGTTTGTTTGATTTCCTACCATAATCATCTAGTAAAATCCCTCGAGGTCTGCCTTGGTGACAAACTCAGACGCAGAGACCATATTAGCCTTACCTTGGCTGTCACGGCTTTTGTCTTCAATTGGGGGTGAAGGATCCAACAACGATCCTTTGTATAACCTTTCTTTTTGTAATACTCACAAGAGAACTGCTTTTTGAAAGGCTTGATAGTAGTGGCTTGCCCAGAGGTGCTTTTTGAGACATTAGCTTCCTCGGTCATTCCTTTAAAGAGACGATTTCCCCCTTCCTCCTTTTTAATCATCATACAAACTTCGTTAAACGAGAGAAACTAGTTTTGGAAAAGTATGTGATGAATAAGGTCGTTGTATTTGTCGTCGAGAGAGAATAAAAGACAAAAGACCTGATATCGGTTTGCTCTCTGAGCAATTTCCACAGGATTCGCAGTATGAAACCTCAGAGTATCGAGTTCTGACCATAATTCCCTAAAATCATCCAAAGATTGGTTAAAAGGCTTTCCTTCTTGCCTTAGATTATTCAGGTCTTTTTTTACATCATACACACGGTTAAGATTAGATCCATTGCCAAAAACTTGTTTCAGCTCGTCCCAAAGCTCCTTAGGAGACTCTGTGTGCCCATATGTACGAAGTATATGAGATTCGAGGAGTTTTGTAAAACAACCAAGGCAATGAGCTTATTTTGTTTCCATTTTTCTGATCTGGCACTTGAATCTAACGGTTTCACATCTGATCCTGTCACGAAAGCCTAAAGACCTCGCATGTCAAGATTGGCCTTAGTAATCTTCGTCCAAATGGAATAATTGTTTCCATTGAACGAGATTGAGATGCTTTTGGTCGAGTCCATGAAAACAAATCCGAGAAAACAAAGGGAAACAAAAACAAAGAGAGTTCAAAAAATTTGACTAAAAAATACTTTTGAAAGAGAATAGATTTCAAAAGAAACAAAATCGATCAATTTTTTTTTCAAGATTTGATCATCGCTCTGATACCATGTTGATTTTGTAAACAAAGATGAATCAGGGGAAGCAAGATAGAAAGATTAAGAGCGAGTGAAAGATCAAGAGAATTAGAGAGAATAAGAATAACTATTATCTTATGTATTTCTTTAGAAACAAAGGTACGTAGTAATACAAGTAGAAAGGAAGAAAAACAAGGAAAATATAAGTACAAATGCAACGCACAAGTTTAGATATAACATGCATGAGCTAGGGTGGTCAACAAGGCATAGGAGACCGTAGAGCTCATAATTGGCTTGACCAAGTCGTAGGTCACGGGACGCAGGACGTGGGATGCAGAATGTAGTGGGACACGACCTAAGTGAGAAGAGCGGGACGCGATCTGAGCGGGACGTGGTCTGAGCAGGACACGACCTGAGCAAAGAGAGTGGGACCCGACCATTCTTCTTGACAATTGAACACTTAAGAAAGACTAGAAAAGGTCCATACAAGGAGAAAAATATGAGAGGAACAAGAAACACGAGGATCAAACAATGCTTGGCTAGAGTAGAATTGTGCTCGGCCAGAGTGCTTAGGCAGAGCAAGAAAATTCTCGACCCAAGCATTTTCTATCAACCAATGTACTTTAGTTTTACGAATTTTGGGGGTAAGACTTATGCAACGGTTAACTGAACGATTTTATTCAATTTTTCATTTTTTTGTCTTTATAAATAGGAAATCCATTGTATAACATTTAAACTAAGTTATAATGAATTGAGAGTGTCTTCTTTTTTCTAATCCTTGAGATTTAGCTAGAGAGATTCTGAATGTTGAGCGACTAATCAACACTAGACCAGAACTATTGTGACATCGTTCATTGAGTCTATAATTTTCTAGTCAAGTTTTAGGTTGGATTTAGGACGTTCTTTCTTCGGGAACACAAGTTCTAGGTTTTGTTATTGGGTTGCTAAAGGATTTCAGTCCGCTTTTACCTATCTAATAGAAAAACGTCGGTCTAGGTTTATATCATTTAACATATTATTTCACCTGGGTTCTTAAATAACCGGAGATCACTTTTCGACACAACATGCAAGAATCGTTCCAACGAAACCACTTGAAGACACGATCTCGATGAAACACATGTGAACTAGGCAATCGCGCGAGTTCCTTGTCTGAACCCAAGGAATCGCCAATAAAGATGGAACAAGTCTTCAATTCCAAACCCAACTCCTTTAAGGCACTAATGTCGATGGTCCATTCTTGAGACATCCTTTGCAACAAATCTTGAGATGCTCCTCGTTCCGGAAAAGGAAGAGTTGGAATAATATCTCTCGGATGTAAGTCTAGCATTTAATGTACTAGATATTATAAACATAATCAAAGATATATGAATAAATAAATACCAATTTTTGAGATCAAGACCTGCACAATAGCAGTGTCCTAAGACATAATTTGTTTTCATCTAATGGATGTAACGATCATAAAAAATGAGCTTTTTGGAATCAATAGGCCTTTGACCCTATTTTTTATTTCTAGTATTTTTATTTTTATTTATAATGTTCTTTTATTTTGGTCAATATTGACCACAAATATAAAAACAATGTATGAGATATTTTATTTATTCAATAAAAATAATATTTTCCTTTTTACTCTTTCAAGAAAATAAAACCGGATATCCTTTTCTTCTTTCTTTTCCTCGTTACTCTTTGATATCTCTTCGTCAATTCTTAGTGAAATTCAATGTCAATACTCCTTCATTCTTTCAACTCCGCGACTCGTGTTAATGATGACAATAATGAACAAAATGATTTCTCTCATGGCAGCTAGTATGAGTATGCGACCAATCATCTTGTCGGTAAGATCTACAAGAGTTTGATTTTCAAGGTAAGAATTTTTTTGTGTTTGCCTTCAGAAATTTTAGATATTATTCTCTGGTAATTTGGATTTACTAGTCATGAAAATATTTGTCTATTTGATTCGAACTTGATGTCTCTGCACATAAATCCACACTCTACTACACAAAAAGGGTATAAGAACTATTAGATTCAATTAACTAAACTGATACCAATTTTAACTCGAAATCAATTAAATCGATTCGAATACTTTATTTTGACGCAATTATTCAAAAACATAACGCAAGTCGTTCATGTTTGTAGTAAATTTACATTTAATTATCTAAAAATTAACGTTTGAAAATGTAATCAGATCAAACCGGGTTAAAATCGAGTCAAATCGGGTAAGATTTTGGACCAAAATCGGGTGTATTTCAAGTCAATATTCGATCGATTTGGATCAAAATCGGATGAATTTTTAGAGTTTTGGATAATTAACGGATGAAGTTTTAGACACATTTTTTTATAGGTGATGGGAATATGAATAGACTAAGGGTCAAGAGAAATTAGATGAAAGTCAAAATTGAAGAGTCGAAGACGATTTTTCTTAACGATAATGTATAAAATGAAATGATTATATTAATTATTAATAAATAAATTAATATGTCTCTCAACTGAAATTGGAAAGAGATTAATGACCAAAATTAAATATAACTTAAAAAATTAAACATTCACAATTATTTATAATGTGATATTCTTATTTTCATTATCAAATGTTAGCACAAGAAAATATAATATTTTAGCAGACCCACCCTCACAGTCAACAAAAATAATATGATTGCATACATAAAGTTTCAACCGATAATTACAAGTAGGGGTGGACAAATAGCGAATATCTACAAGTATCCGACTATTCGTATTTGTATTCGTATTCGTCGAATAATCGATTTTACTATTCTTATTTGTATTCGTAAATTTGGATATTCGTAAATTTGAATATCCACAAATATTTGGATATCCGTCGATTATCTATATCTGTATCCATATCCAAATCAATTTTTTTAAATTAATAAAAAATTTCTTATAAAAAATTGATAATTATCAAAATATAATTCATAAGTAGTAAATGGCACAAATACACAAAAAAATATAATATAAATAAATGAGATACCAATCACTTCAATCTCTCAATCATCTAAATTTAATTCGTCGATGACTCCACTAGCATCGCTAATTCATTTAAAGTAACGTAAAAAATATTAGATTTATCATATTAACTATCAAATACATTAAAATAAAACTAAAATAAATGTTATATACTTATGAAGTTTTGTTTTTTCGATATCTTATAATGTGCCCATAACATTATCCATCCACATGGATTACGAATCCAATATTGAGTGAAAATTAAAGCTTCAACCATATTAGCAGTCAGACAATTATGATACAGGCTAAACACATGATCTCCGATAGTAAAAGCCGAGTCTGAAACAAGTGTAGATGTCGGAATTACCAAAATATTTCTTGCCATAAAAAAGAGTTTATACTTAGAATCAGTAGTCTTCCACCAATACAAAATTTCTAAATTTCCAACATCTTCTTCACATTCTTCTCACAAATAATTTTATATTTGGTCTTAAATAAAATTAATAATATTTTTTATTTATAATTTGATTCTTAAAATTAATTTTATTATATATATCTTTGTATTAAATAAATTATCTATTTAATACTTACGGATACGAATAATAATGAATAATTAAATATACTATTTATATTTGTATTTATCGAATATCTAATTTCTTATATTTGTATTTATATTTGTTACTTCAGATATTTATATTTTAGATCGAATACGAATCGAATACAAATGTTTGAACAAGCCCTTTATAAGCAAGAAAATATAATATATCTTTGATTATTTAATTTAGTTTTGTCGATTCAGAATTTCGTGAGTGACGATTCTTCTTCTTCTTGGATTGATTTGAGGAGTGGAAAATGGTAGTCGGCGCGTCGGCACGTGGTTTCATATCAAGCTTCGCTCTCCGTCTCCTTTCAGTGTCGCCAGACAAATTCTCTCTCTCTCTCTCTCTCTGATTAGATTGAACTATATCTTGGTTGCTGATGATGTATCAAAATCAAACAAGTGATCATGCCTCTGAACTCTTCTTTCTAATACCCGTCGATCTCTTAGTGGTTCTGGTAGATTGATAGTAGGAATTTTTAGCTACCGATCTTGTCTGGGCGTGTTTCCATGGTTTTGGTAATGAAATTTGACATGAATTTAGCATGTTATGTGTTGTTGTGAATACGACATTGACGGGTTTGCTGGAGAAATTCTCAAATATGTTTGAGAACACGACTTAATTAAAGGAAATTTATGAGTTGTGAATTTGGTATGTATCTTTGAGAGATGAAACGTGTGACTTTTGGGTTTATGAATTGGGTTACCTTACTCGAATTAGGGTTTCACTGGTGGAAACACAGCGTTTAGGCTTGCGTTTGGCGGTGTTTCTGTCGGTGATTGAGGGTTTTTTGTTTTATTTTGACTGAATGGTGGAATCACTGCGTTTGCGACTACTGCGACTAGAAGCGAATGGTAGAAAACTGTTGCGATTGCATTTTGAACAAAATTATCAATATAAAAAATTATTAAGAAAGAAATTTATTTAAATTTTGTTGTTTAGTGTATATTTTTTAATTATAATTTTCAAATATTAGAAACAAATTTAAAAATTAAAAAAGTATAAAAATATTTAAATATACAATACATATATATATATATATGCATATATATATATATTTACGATTAATATAAATTATAATCGAGAGAGAAGAGGTAGAGGAAAGATACGAGGGTATTCTGGTAATTTTATTCAAAACGCACCCAAACGCAAACACAATACAACATAATTTCAGATTTTTAAAATCTACAACACAATACAATATACACATCCACGGTATCACCTTCGATACAACATCTTAGCAATCAAGTAAATTGATTAACAGATGAGCGTGGAAACTAGAAACTGATAGATGTATAGAAGAACTAGTATTTGTGATATAATTATGGTAGGGTTATTCTGGGGATCTTTTATTAGGAGTTGTAACCTTATTCTCCATTATATAAGGAGAGGGTTAGAAGAGGAAGGGAGGAAGGTATTTTGGTGGATTTTGGGTTTGGAGATAAAGAAGGATTCTCCAGAAATATTCCTTCATTTGTGTTAAGCTTTATCGATATATATAATATCAACTTTTATCGGGTAATTTCTTGATTTGTGGTGCCTTTTTCTTAATAGAAACATAGCTGAGAAGCTGAGGAACTCTGGTCTCTTACGGACACTAAGGTCTGATAGAAGGAAAATGGATTGATTCACATGACAAGAAGACTATTAAGGTGCTAAATATCCCTCTTTAGTACTTTCTTTCTAACATATCTTCAGGATCTGTTATTTGTAATATTTTCTGAAATCATCCTAAATAGCCTCTGCTTATGATGCATTTTCTTGTATGAGATCCAAGTCCTCTCGTTTGAATAATTTGAGCCTCCATTTTCTACTTCATTTAGAAACTGTTCTGTTTTTGATTCAACAATTATATATATTTCTTCTGATGCTCTTAGCTTGGAGCAAAGTGATAGCTGCAGAGAGGAGCAAAATTTTGCGGAGATGGTACAAGCTTTTAATCTGTAAATTCTTACATTTCAACAAGCTTATTGAGAATTGAGACATCAGGACATGGAAATTTATGTTTTGTTACAGAGTTAAGCTATTATATGTTGCTAAAAGTATGGTTCATTCTTTTTTCCGGCTTGATGTTACAGGTATGACCTCTTGATTGCGCATAAGGAAGAACTTGGACAACTAATAACGTTGGAGCAAGGTAAACTGATGGAAGAGGATATAAGTATTTGAATATTTTTGAGAAGAGAGGAGAAATATTTCTTTTCTTAATTTGTTTCTTTTTTATTTTTTCGCTGCTTACATCCCAAACATACAACATACCTATTTATATAGTATTTCTCAATAGACTAGAATCTTCTATATTCAACAAAATTAAAAGAAGACATAAATGAATGAGACCGAAATTCCATACAGTCAAATCTCACCCTTCGTTACTAAAACAGCAATAACTTTTTCCACAAATTTCCAAACGTCTTAAAACTTGAACCATTAGAAAGTAGACTCTCGGGGCATCCAGATTCGTAGGTCATACGTCGAATTTGGTTTTCATTTGACCTTCCAAATCACTGATGAAAACTATCCAAAAATTCTGACAGTTTTGAGTTTAATTCTCAACATAAACCACTAAAGGAAGCCATGGTAGAGGTAATCGGAAGGTCTTTTTTCGCTTCTCGTCTCAATTAATTACCATTTTCTCTAAATGTTCTGAATAAGTGTAGAATTAATAGATTATATGTTCATAATTTTCTGAAGGGTCTGTCTGGTGTGATGTCAACAGACTGAAAGGGGAGGCTCGAGGTGAAGCTTCTGGAGAAGTGAAGCGCGGGAGAGCTGAAGAGGATGAGCAGGTGGGCCGGCTTCATCAGGCGAGGCCCATCAGCAGTCAAGCCAAGGAACAAATGAACGCGGCCCAGCACGTGGAAGCCCAAGTGGATGAAGACTCGGTTTGAAAGCCCAAGAAACGCCCAAGCCATGAACCAGCAGCACACATGCACGGGAGAAGGGGAAACCGGGGTGAGAACAACAAAACAAAATGGAGGTTACAACGGGAATAAAATCAATAGGCACAAAAGATCCTGTGTTAGAGGTTGTTAGACCTCACCGTTTTGTAAACCCAAATATAACGGACTATATATTGTAAGCTAAGGAATACTAAGCATTATTCAGCAAATTTTCAGAAAACATTCTCCATTGTTGCAGAGAGAAACACGTGAGCTGAGTGAACAAATACATACCTGAGCAACATAATTTCATCCTTGTTTTTATTTTCTTGTTTGCACTACCTTAAGATGCAAGAAATAATCTAGCTCATGATTGTTACATATTGATTCATGAGATCATTAACAACAATTGGTATCATAGCCCTTCGGATCTAAAGGCCGAGAGGGAGCACAAGCACAAGCACGAGACGAAGCACAAGAAAACATCACAAAATCTATACAGCACAAGCAACACAAACGGAGATGCAGAACACACCACAAATACCCATTTTCGACGATAAGAGCTACAACTTATGGCTCATAAAAATGAAAGCATTGCTTAGGTCTAAGCAGCTGTGGAAGGTAGTCACAGAAGGACTACCGGTGAAACCTGCTACGGGGGTTATTCCCATGGGTGAGGAGGTGCAGAAGGCTATCCTAATGTGGGAGGAGATAGAAGCAAAAGATCAGACTGCGTTGCAACTTTTGTTCAGCGCGGTATCTGATGAAATATTTTCCGCACACATATCTGTGTGCGAGACGTCGAAAGATGCTTGGGATCTCCTTAAGGAGAGGTTTCAAGGGGACCCCAAGACAGCCATGATCAAGCTCCAACGTCTTAGAGCAAACTACTACACTCTACGACAGGGTGACAAAGAGAGCATAAAAGATTTTGCTAATAAGGTGACCGAGCTAGCAAATGAAATGAGGGCGTTTGGAGACGACATTAAGGAGGACACACTGGTGTCAAAGATTCTATGCTCCTTACAGGAGCGTTTTGACCCGTATGTCGGGGTTATTGAGCAGACAAAGGATCTCACCACACTCACGGTGGGAGAACTTGTCATTTCTCTTCAGTCTCAAGAGTCTAGACTTGAAGACAGACATGGTGGAGGTCTGGAAGGTGCATTTCAGGCGAAGTTTAAAAGCCTTAAGGTCAGTCATGGCAGATTTGAGTCTAGTAAGAAAGGTTTTGGAAAAGGAGGTTATAAACCTAAGGGAAAAAGCTATTGCAGTATCTGCAAGAAGGATAACCATCAGGAGAGTCAATGTTTCTTTAGAAACAAACAATCTCAAGGTGAGCAAAGCAAACCAAACAAAAACAAGAAAGAATGCTAAACATGTGGAAAACTAGGTCATTTTTCACATGAATGCAAGAACAAGCGACCAACACAAAATCAAGCACAGTTAAATCAACAACAACAAGAAGAAGAGAACTTATTATTTACGGCAGCACACTTGACTCATGAAATTTTTGAAGATGATGTATGGTTAGTAGACAGTGGTGCTACAAATCATATGGCAAAACACGAAGGGTATTTCACAACTCTAGATAGGTACTTTAGAGTACCTATAAAGGTTGGAAATGAAGAAGTTTTAACCACTGCCGGTAAAGGGAATATTCAAGTTAACACGAAGAAGGGAGTTAAGGTTATTAAGGACGTTTTCCTAGTACCGGGGTTGGACAAGAACCTGTTAAGTGTGCCGCAAATGGTGAGAAACGGATATGAAGTTGTGTTCACAGAACACAAGTGCTTGATCAAAGACAAAGTTGGTACAAAGGTGGTTGAGGTTCCAATGGTGAAGAAAGCATATCCTCTCAAGTGGAGGATTGTTAAGGAGGAGGCAAGAGTAGCCGAGGTAAAAATGAGCGCCTCAGACCTATGGCATAAACGGCTAGGTCATACGGGGGTTCATAATTTGCAGAAGCTACAAAGAGATAAGATGGTGAAAGGGTTACCACAGATTGATGTGGTGAAAGAAGTGTGTGAAGGGTGTGCGAAGGGAAAACAACACAGGACGGAAATTCCTAAGAGCTCGGAGTACAAGGCAAAGCAAATTCTGGGGTTGATACACACAGATTTCTGTGGACCAATGGACACACCGTCACTTGATGGGAGTATCTATCTGTTAACATTTACAGATGATCACTCCCACATGACTTGGGTGTATTTCTTGAGACTCAAGTCAGATGTGTTTGCAATTTTCAGAAAGTTTGCAACACAAGTGGAAAATCAAATGGAGAAAAAGATAAAGAAATTGAGGTCTGATAGAGGGACTGAGTTCAATTCGAAAGAATTCTCAGATTACTTGGCGGAAAAGGGGATAGAAAGAGAGTTCAGTGTGGCGTATACGCCACAGCAGAATGGGGTGGCTGAACGAAGGAATCACACCCTCATGGAAATGACTAGGTGTATGCTGAAGGATAAGAATATGCCCAATAAGTTTTGGGCAGAGGGAGTGTTTACTTCGGCCTACATACAAAATAGGTTGCCTACTAGGGCACTGGAGGATAAAACTCCCTTGGAAGTCTGGAGTGGGCATAAGCCCTCTATTGGACATCTACGCATTTTTGGGTGTCTATGCTACAAACTAGTACCAGCACAGAGACGGGGAAAACTCGACGACAAGTCACAAATTGGTGTCTTTGTGGGGTATAGTAGCGAGAGCAAGGGCTACAGGGTGTATGTGGTTGAGACGGGAAAAGTGGAAGTGACCAGAGATGTTATTTTTGACGAGGAAAAGAGCTGGGATTGGAATACGAAGGAGGGGGAGAAGGGAGTACCTAAAACAATGGTATTTCTGAACCCACATCGTTCTAGTGATCCTGAGAGAGTACCTACAACTACGATTGAAGTGGGGAGCACCTCAGGACAGTCTAGGGTGAGGGATAGTGAGAGTAGCATGAGGAGTACACCCCCAAGTACTCCTCTGCAATTTTCATTGTCTAGCACACCAACATCCTAGGAATCTAGCACTGGTAGTACCAGTGAGTCATCCCGAGAAGTGCATAGGACACGGAGACTAAGCGATTTGTATCGCATTGAGGAGGACACAGAGGGATTTCAACCTGATGAGAGTTGTTATCTAGCTACAATAGAACCTACTTCATACGAAGAAGCTCTAAAACATCCAGAGTTGAAGGAGGCAATGAACACAGAAGTGGCAACACAGAAGGATTGGCCGCTTCATCAGATGGACGTTAAGTCGGCGTTTTTGAACGGTGAAATAAAAGAAGAAGTGTACGTGGAGCAGCCACCCGGATACGAGGTAACTGGGTTTGAACATAAGGTTTTACGACTTAACAAGGCACTTTAGGGATTGAAGCAGGCACCGAGGGCCTGGTATAGCAAAATTGATACGTTTTTCCTAAGGGAAGGGTGCATTAGGAGTCATTGCGATGCGGCAATGTACATCCAAGTTAAGGAAGGTAACATTTTGGTGATATGTTTATACGTTGATGATATAATTCTATCAGGGAGTTGCTTCAAATTGATTAAGGATTTTAAGGACAAGCTTAACTCAGCATTTGATATGAGTGACTTGGGTTCGTTAAAGTTTTTCTTAGGGTTTGAAGTTAAGAACCTTAAAAATGGCATATTTCTGGGTCAAGAGAAATATGCGACCCAACTTCTTTCGAAGTTCGGCATGTTGGACTCAAAGGGGGTGAGCACCCCCTTGACTTTGAATTGTAAGGTAATAGTGGACGGCGAAGAACTTACCGTGCAGACAGAGTACCAAAGCATTGTGGGAGGTATTTTGTACCTAGATGCCACACGGCCGGACCTGGCCTTCGCGGCTTCATACCTGTCAAGGAGTAATGCAAGACCGACAGTACGAAGTCTACAAAACGCAAAACGAGTCCTAAGGTACATAAATGAAACAAGAGACTACGGGTTGAAGTTTGAAAGGGTTGACCACTCGGAACTAGTAGGTTACGCAGATTCAGACCTAGCAGGGAACCTAAGCGACATGAGGGGTACGAGTGGTTTCTGTTTTACGATTGGAAGCTCAGTTTTTAGTTAGGAGACTCAGAAGCAGTCGACTGTAGCATAATCGACCGCCGAAGCTGAGTACATGGCCCTAAGCGCGGCTACAAACCACGCAGCATGGTTATCTAGACTATTTCAAGAGTTAGGGTTTCGCATGCAAGGGGGAGTTCCGATTTACAGTGATAGCTCGGCCGCAATCGCTATCGGTAAAAATTCGATAGACCATAACGAAACATATTAAGATCAGGTTTCACGTGGTGAAGGAGGCACAAGCGGAAGGAAGGGTTGACTTACGGTTTATACGTGGGGAGAACCAGATCGCCGACATCCTCACGAAGCCGCTGCCGCCGGAGAGGTTTTGTGAGCTGCGGGAGAAGCTCGGTGTCGCACCACGACCAGACAGGAGGGAGACTGAAGGGTCTGTCTGGTGTGATGTCGACAGACTGAAAGGGGAGGCTCGAGGTGAAGCTTCTGGAGAAGTGAAGCGCGGGAGAGCTGAAGAGGATGAGCAGGTGGGCCGGCTTCATCAGGCGAGGCCCATCAGCAGTCGAGCCAAGGAACAAATGAACGCGGCCCAGCACGTGGAAGCCCAAGTGGATGAAGACTCGGTTTGAAAGCCCAAGAAACGCCCAAGCCATGAACCAGCAGCACACATGCACGGGAGAAGGGGAAACCGGGGTGAGAACGACAAAACAAAATGGAGGTTACAACGGGAATAAAATCAATAGGCACAAAAGATCCTGTGTCAGAGGTTGTTAGACCTCACCGTTTTGTAAACCCAAATATAACAGATTATATATTGTAAGCTAAGGAATACTAAGCATTATTCAGCAAATTTTCAGAAAACATTCTCCATTGTTGCAGAGAGAAACACGTGAGCTGAGTGAACAAATACATACCTGAGCAACATAATTTCATCCTTGTTTTTATTTTCTTATTTGCCCTACCTTAAGATGCAAGAAATAATCTAGCTCATGATTGTTACATATTGATTCATGAGCTCATTAACAACAATTTCTTTCAATCTAATCTGGATGGTCGTTGCTTATGTCAGATTGGCCCTGCTCTTGCTTCTGGTTGCACGGTGGTTATTAAAACCTCTGAACTCACCCCTCTTACTGCACTTGCTGCTGCTGAACTTGCACTTCAAGCTGGAGTTCCTCCGGTAAATTTATGATTTAAATATTAATTTTAGCCAATCATATTTACACTAACCTAGGCTACTTATCTTGTTGGCTAGTTGAATGTGACTTTCAACTTTCACCTGTGTTTGTTAGGGAGATTACTTGGCTGATTCTAAGAGTTGGATTTCATGTGGCTGTTGGGTTTGATCAACATAGTTTATCCCAAAATTTTTGAATGTTACCATCAATATTTACCGTCTTGGAATTTGTTTGTATTTTTTAATAAACTCTCCTTGATTTCATTTCTGAAGACTCGCATATTTGTTTTGTTAGGGTGCAGTCAATGTGGTCATGGGAAATGCTCCAGAAATTGGGGATGCTTTACTTTTGAGTCCACAGGTTTTGTTCCGTAATTATCTATGCATATATTTTCTTTTTTTTTTCGAATTTTACGGTCTGCTATTTAGTGATGATTAATGGTAACAAACCTTATCCAATCTGTTACTCAATCTACTTAGGTAAGAAAAATCACATTCACAGGATAAACAGCAGTTGGGAAGAAATTGATGGCTGGTGCTGCACAAATTGTTAAGAGGGTAAGCTTAAGCAAGGATACTAAATTCTTGGAAAATATCTTATTTTTAGATCCAAAATGTAGCTACATTTTCATTTCGTCTCTTATCTAGGTATCCCTCGAATTTGGAGGTATTCTGCAAGAACTGGCCGAGTTTATTAATCGAAAACATGAAGTACAAGGTGGAAGCCTTTGATTCTCGTGTGCGCTCCTGCACACACCCCTTTACACTAGGTATGATGCTTACGCTGCATAAAAAATCAAATACCCCTCTACCCAGCTTTATAGATTCAGTCTCATGAGAAACAACCTTCTCAAGAACTAAATAACAATCTGTAACCAATGTTCCAACTAACAAACAAGAACAGAATCTTGAAAAATACAAATTGACTCAACATAAGTAAACTACCTGTATACAAACTGACTCAACATAAGTAAACAACCTGTTGTTTTTACCTCTTGAAACTGTAGGATGTCTTCTCTCTCTTGTCTCAAACTGCATCCTTCTTCCGCGTTTCCTTTTCTTCCTCCTCTCTTGCTTTGTGCTTCTTCTTCTTCATATAAACCGAATAAGGCTTATCAGTACGCGCCCTCCATAATATTTGACGATGCAGACTTGGATGTCGCCGTAAAAGGAACGGTAAATCATGACACACAACAGTATGGTGCCACATTTACTATCCAATGCAAATTTTAGTTGCATTGAGAAAAATTATTCCAAAGGGTTGGCAATCTTTTAGCTTTTCAATTGATATTACTCTCCCATTTGTCATTGTAGTTTGCAGCAAATTTCCGAAATAGTTGTCAGACTTGTGTTTGTGCGAATAGATTTCTAGTACAAGATGGTAAGCAAAAGCAAGTAGAGTACTAATAACGATTCATTCTGGATAATTCCTTCTGTATTTAAGTTGAAATTTATGCGGCAGGTATCAATGATAAATTTGCCGAGGCTTTTGCTGAAGCTGTTCAGAGACTGGAAGTAGGAATTGGTTTTAAGGAGGGGTAACACAGGTAGGTGACCTTTGTCTTATGCTTCTCCCTTGGGATGTTATTTTCCAAGAAGATTATAGGCCTTTAAATAATACAATAACCTTAGCCATGTACATGGTCATAAGCTTTACGATAACAGTGAATCAAAATGATTGTTTTCTTAAGGGGACAAATATTGGATAATTCTTTTTTGTTTTCTTAATTTCTCAAGTTTATTTGTTAGTGGGTAAGTGGTGTGAGTGGGTCATTTACTAAGGATAATGGAGTTAGTGGGGTTAGTGATCCATTAACCATTGTTAGTGGGGTAATGAGTAATTTATTTCCTTGTAATTTTTGTCCTATAAATTGAGATGAAATGGAATGGAAAATCACAATTCAAACACCAATCCTTTTGTGTTATTCTTCCTATTCTTCCTATCATTCCTATTCTTCTATTAAAGAATCATATTTCCAACAATGGTATAAGAGCGTGTGTAATCTATCCATTGAGAAATATCTTCGATCTCACACAACGCTAGAGCATCTAGGAGTCTCGTAAACACAGGATGACGTCAATATAGTCTCTTTCTCCTCCTTCACGTCGTGGTCAACGTCGAGATGATGGTAACCATGTGGTGCAGAAGGTGGTCAAAGAGGTGGGAGGTACGACATTTTCAATGCTCACGAAAGCTAATTATGGAGATTGGTCACTAATGATGAGGGTGATGCTCCGAGCATGAGGACTTTGGGCAGTCGTCGAGGTAGGCACCGATGAAGAGCAGGAAGATCAGATGGCGCTTGAAGCCATTCTGCGTGGCGTGCCATCGGAGATTATCTCTTCACTCGCCGTGAAGAAGAATGCGAAAGAGGCTTGGGAAGCGGTTGAGTCTATGTGTGTCGGTTCTAATCGAGCACGTAAGGCTAGCGCTCAGAAAGTGTGCAAAGAGTACGAGAAAATAACTTTCTGTGATGGTGAGACGGTGGATGACTTTGCCATGCGTCTCTCCGACATAGTGAATCAACTAGCCATTCTCGGAGATCCTGAACCGCCACACAAGGTGGTTGAGAAATACCTACGAGTCGTCCCTCCCAGATTCAGACAGATCGCATTGTCCATTGAAACTTTGCCGGATCTGTCAACACGTTCGTTGGAAGAGATTACTGGGAGGTTCAAGGTCGCAAAAGAACGGTTTGAGCTGTTGGAGCCCACAACGAGGGTAGGGGGTAAACTTTTACATACTACAGAAGAATGGATTGCACAAATGAAGGAGCAAAAACAAGGAGATTGTTCCTTTGGAGGCTCCAAGTCAGAGAAACGTCGTCGAAAACAACGACGTCGTAAATCCGTAACAGATGGTGGATCTTTTTCTAGCGAGAACCGAGATAGATCAGAAGACAAGTGTCGAAATTGTGGTGAGATGGGTCACTAGGCTAGGGACTATTGATCCAAGCCCAAAAATGAAGTAGCACATCTGGCCCACGGGGATGACAATAAGCCTACACTCCTTATGGCCAAGGCGTGTGAGACCACGTTACATTCACCGACATCACAACTTACACCGTCAGGGTCACCACCATCACATAAATGCCCTATCGACTTGTGGAAACGAAGTTTACTTGCCATCTTAGTCTCGAGGAGGAGTGCAAAGGCGATCTATGGTTCTTTGACACCGGGGCGATGAACCACATGACAGGTGTGCGTGCTATTTTTTCTGAATTCGATCAATTAGTGGTTGGAACCGTGAAATTTGGAAATGGATAAGATTGAAGGATGAGAAACGATCTTATTCTCATGCAAGAACGGCGAGCATCATGCACTAATGGGAGTCTATTACATTCCTCGCCTTACCATCAACCTGACCAGTGTGGGGCAATTGGACGACTCTGGATGCCAGACAATCATCGAAGGGGTTATCTTGACTATAAGAGATCCGCAACGACGACTATTGGTACGGGTTTGAAGATCCTCAAATAGACTCTATTCAATTTGCCTTAACATTGAACGACCAGTGTGTTTGACAACAAAAAGCTCCGAAGAATCGTGGAAATGGCATGCAAGATACGGTCACTTTAGTTTTAATGCACTACGGAAGCTCGCTCAACACAACATGGTGCGTGGGTTGCCACATATTGGTCAAGTTGACGAAGTGTGTGACAGTTGCCTCATTGGGAAGCAAAGGCGGAACTCATTTCCAGAGAAGGCACAATGACGTGCGGTAGATCTTCTTGATCTCGTCCATGGTGATCTATGTGGGCCCATCACACCGATGACACCAAGGGGGATCGCTATTTCCTACTGCTCGTAGATGACTTCAGTCGTTATATGTGGTTCACTCTTCTCGCAAGCAAGGACCAAGCTCTAGTGGAAATCAAGAGGTCCCAAGCTGTGACAGAGGTACAATCGGAACGGAAGCTCAAGGTGCTTCGTACTGATCGTGGTGGTGAGTTTATGTCGGTGGAGTTTGGGGAATATTGCATCGAGAGGGGAGTCCAATGATAATTCACGGCCCCCTACGCCGCAGCCAGAAAATTGTTGCCATGCCCCGATGCATGCTGAAGGCAAAAGGTCTTCCGGCAGAATATCGGGGCAAGCCACCGAATATCGAAGTATAGTTGGTGGACTTCACTACCTTGTGAACATGTGACCAGACCTTGCTTATGCGGTAGGGTACGTGAGTCGCTCCATGGAGAATCCACACCGAGGATCATATGACGACAGTGAAGCACGTGTTACGGTATTTTTTTGGGACACGCAGTTATGGAGTGTTCTACGGAAAGAAGTGTGATGGTCAACCACGTCTTGTTGGATTCAGTGACAGCGACATGGCAGGTGACATCGACACACGAAAGAGCACAAGCGACATCTTCTACTTCCTTGGTGATAGCCCCGTCACCTGGCAGTCGGCGAAGCAGAAGGTGGTGGCATTGTCCTCATGTGAGGCAGAATATATAGCTGCGTCAGCTGCAACTTGTCAAGGCATCTGGTTAGCTCGAATCTTGAGTGACTTCATGGGCTCGGAAACTCAAGCACCGGAGCTTAGGGTGGATAACAAGTCCGATGTCACGTTGAGCAAGAACCCCGTCTTCCATGACCGGAGCAAACACATCGACATTCGGTTTCACTTCATTGAGGAGTGTGTTGAAGATGGGAAGATCGTCCTCGAGTATACCTCTACACAAGACCAACTCACGGACATACTCGCAAAGCCAATCGAACGTGTCAGATTTCAGGAACTTCGCACAAGAATTGGCATCGTCGAGATTCGGGAAAACATGAAAAGAATGAAGAGGCAAATATTGGATAATTCTTTTTTGTTTTCTTAAATTTTCAAGTTTATTTGTTAGTGTGTTAGTGGTGTGAGTGGGTCATTTACAAATGGTAATGGAATTAGCGGTCCATTGACCATTGTTAGTGGGGTAATGAGTAATTTATTCCTTTGTAATTGTTGTCCTATAAATTGGGATGAAATGGAATGAAAAATCACAACTTAAACAACAATCCTTTTGTGTTCTTCTTCCTCTTCTTCCTATCATTCCTATTCTCATATCTCCAACAGAACTTTTTCTTTGTCTTATGCTTCTCCCTTGGGATGTTATTTTCCAACAAGATTATAGGCCTTTAAATAATACAATAACCTTAGCCCTGTACATGGTCATAAGCTTTACGATAACAGTGAATCAAATTGATACAAACACATCTAAAACAATAGACTTGTTTTCTGTTCAATTGCCTCTGTTAACTACCAAGTCTTTTTTGAGGTGCAATGTCATTCTAGGGTTAATTTGTTTGTGCCTTCAACATTCTTGCAGGGGCCACTTATCAACGAAGCAGCAGTGCAAAAGGCGTGTCCTGTCTCCGTTGAGTTTTGTTGTCTGTTTTATCCAACAACTATTATCCTTTAATTTCTTACAAACTAAACCCCTATTTTTTATGGTTTTACTTGCAGGTTGAAACATTTGTTCAAGATGTTGTCTCTAAGGTTTGTATTTTCTTTAAGACGCGCTTAGGCTTATTTGAATTTGTTGAGGGAGCTTATTGATTTGGTTATCGACATATGTAATGTTTCCCTCCATAGTGTTACTTTCCTCCCTATTGATAATTACCTAAGGAATATCCTATTGGTTTGATGTCTTCTCTATAAAGGGAGCAAAAGTACTCCTTGGAGGCAAAAGGCATAGTCTAGGGATGAGTTTCTATGAGCCTACCATTATTGGTGATGTTAAGAGTGACATGCTTATGTCTAAGTAAGTTCTTGAAGATCATTAACGTTAAATGATTGCCATAGTATACAATTTTACTCCTTCAAGCCTGGTTAGGAATCTTTAGCGTGCTTGTATACCCTAAGCCATAAACCCTAAACCCTATCTATCTTTCTGCTAAACAGGATGGATTCGATTTTATCATCAATCCAATCACCGCTCACGTTTTTTTTATTATCAATGAATAGATCTCTTTACTTGTATGACTTAGATGTCTCGTATTTCTCAAAAAAGTGATTTGATTGATGGGATTTGGTATGACGATCGAAAACCACATCATTGTACCACTATAATGCATTCTCTATTCACATTGAAGGGTGAAATTTTGTGTATTGCTGAAGGTCCATGTATGTTATCATGCTTTATTTCATTACTGTCAGATAAAAAGGTTCTAGAACATGATTGTGCCGGTTTAATTTCATGATGGTTTAAGCATGATATACTCTGAATGTCCAAAATTGGCTCGCACACATGTGATTCATAGTTGGCAATGCCTGGAAATACTCTTGTTTTTCTTTCCTAAACTAGTTGGTTTACGCATAGTACATGTTTGCCTGTGGTAGGGAGGAGATTTTTGGACCCATTGCTCCTCTTATTCGGTTCAAAACTGAAGAGGACGCCATCAGAATCGCTAACGACACAAATGTTGGTTTATTTCCAACGTATATGGCGAGTCTCTGAAGCCCTTGAATATGGACTTGTAGGTGTCAATGAAGGAAGTATATCAAAAGAGGCAAGCCCATCAATACCTTCATTCTCCAGATTATTTACGAATATATGTATGATAGCCACAGACTGCCTACAACTTTCGCTTCGATTCTGCAGGTTACTCCATTTGAAGGCATGAAACCATCAATAACAAAAACATTTTCGAAAAAATATCGTCGTCTTCAAATCGAAATATATATAGATCAAGGGAGTGGATGTATAGAAGAAAAGATCCTGTAACCGATGCAGCCTTTGTGTCAAGAACGTGGGACAATGTTATGTCCATGCAAAAGATGCAAAAACATGAAGTATCGAAGTCAAGAGATTGTTTGCAAACATCTGTATAAGGTGGGTTTCGTTGAAAATTACGAAATTTGATTTTTTCACGGCAAAGATTGCGGTGTTAGAGATAGTGTGCAAGATATACAAGTAGAACGAAATGAAGAAGTTATTTATGAAGCATCAACAACCAATCCATATGTGGAAATGGTGTCAGATGCTTTTCCTGGAGTTGTTAATGAACAAACGCATGAAGAGATGCCGAACATCGATGCACGTCGATTCTTCAATCTATTGGATTCGGCGAAACAACCTATATATGAAGGTTGTCGTGAAGGTTAGTCTCAAAACAATGCGGGAATATTTACCGGAAAATAACCAAGCTCCCGAGACATACTACGAAACAAAGAATGTGTTAAAAGACTTGGGAATGCCACATGAGAAAATTGATGTTTGTAGAAACAGTTGCATGTTGTTTTGGGAAAATGATAAAGACTTGTTGGAATGCAAGTTTTGGCGGTGCAAGCAGATTTCAGCCTAAAAAACCATCTTCACAGAAATATGAACCATACAAGAAAATGTTTTATATGCCTGTAGCAAACAGGTTGAGAAGGTTATATGAATAAAAAAAACCGCTGCAGCAATGAGATGGCACGCAGAACACTCCACGACCGAAGGTGTAATGCAACATCAATCGGATAGTCAGGCTTGGAAAGATTTCAATGAAATATTTCCTGAGTTTACGTGTAAAACGAGAAATGTTTATCTTTGCATGTGCACGGATGGTTTTAGTCCCTATGGACAATCTGGAAGTCAAAATTCCCTGTGGCCGGTGATTTTGTCTCCTTATAATTTACCTCCCGAGATGTGTTTGAAAAGAAAGGTAATGTTTCTGACCTTGCTGATTCTAGGACCAGAACATCCGAAGAAAAGTTTCGATGTATTTTTGCAGCCCTTAATTCATGAATTACGACAGTTATGGAATGAAGGAATCATTGCTTATGACGTCAGTACTAAGCAAAATTTCAGATTGAAAGCGGTCTTGTTGTGGACAATTAGCGATTGTTCTGCGTATGTTATGTTATCAGGATGGAGCACGTACGGAAGATTAGCATGTCCTTATTGTATGGAGGATACAGATTCATTTCGACTAGTACATGGTAAGAAACCATGTTGGTTTGATTGTCATAGAAGATTTCTTCCTCGTGGTCATGCTTTCAGGAGAGATAAAAAACATTTTCGGAAGAACGTGGTTCAAAAAAAAGAAGCACCGTGCATGCAAACCGGAACACAAATCCTTTACGAAAGATTGAACACAATGGAGGATTTACAAGAATCAGAAGAATGCGGTGGAGATCGTGGGCATCGTAAACCAAAAGGTCAAGGTGAATGGCATAACTGGTATAAACGTAGTATCTTTTGGGAACTACCATACTGGAAATCATTGATATTACGTCATAATTTAGATGTTATGCATATCGAGAAGAACTTTTTCGATAACATCATAAATACTGTTTTGAATGTGACGGGTAAAACGAAAGATAATATACAATCGAGGAAAGATTTGAAGTCAATATGCCGACGACCAGAGTTGGAATTACGGGATGGAAGGTCACCTATCCCGGTATTCAGATTGTCTAGTCCGGCCAAAACAACATTATTAAAGTGGTTAAAAGAGGACGTTAAGTTTCCCGATGGATATGCATCGAACATTGCTCGGTGTGTGGATATTATCGGTTCGAGGCTGATCTGATTGAAAAGTCACGATTGTCACGTTTTCATGCAGCGGCTCATTCCAATCGCATTTGCTGAGCTCTTACCACGTAATGTTCACGATGTGTTATGCGGAATCAGCATATTTTTCAGAGATATATGTTCGAGAAATTTAAAAGGTGATGACTTGGAAGTAATGAAAAACAATATCTCTGAAGTATTATGTGCATTGGAAAAGGTTTTTCCGCCTTCATTCTTCGATGTCATGGAACATTTGCCAATACATTTACCAGATGAGGCAATACTCGGTGGGCCAGTTCAATTCAGATGGATGTATCCTTTCGAAAGGTTTTTCTTTCATTTAAAGAAAAAAGCAAAAAACAAAGCAACCGTCGAAGGATCTATTGTCAAACAATACTTGCTGAAAGAAATCACATATTTCAGCACATTTTATTTCGAGTCGCATATTCAGACGAAATAGCGACGTGCAGCAGATGATCACACAAATTATATGTATCAATATAATCCGCAGTTTGACACAATTCCTGAGTTGTTTACACTGATTGGACGTACAGGAGGTAAATCTGATGAATATTGGTTAACACCAGAGGAGTATAATCATGTCCACACATATATACTACTTAATTATCAAGAGTTATTATCGTTCGAAAGGTACGTACATGGTACATATTATAATTTCAATCTTTATATATATATATATATATATTAAAATGTAAAGTAATTTCATTATTTAGGATATTTGACGAAGAAGTGCTTGGTACATATCCTCATCTAAATGCAAATGAACTCACAGACATGAAAGTTCAACATTATGGATCGTGGTTTAGAGACTACGTAAGTACTCGTACACACATTTATGTAAATTAATTGCATATAAGAGTATTAATTTGTTTTTTTTATACATACAGGTGAAATGTTCTGATGAAAGACTTCCTACGTGGATAAAAGATTTGGCTAATGGTCCCGCACGAAATGTCATGTGTTGGCCAATCTTGATTCCTCGCGGCTACACATTCCACACGTACGAAACGTCAACCCGGCACGAAAATATGGTAAATATGATCCATTCATCACAATAGATCAAGTATGTTATATGCAATATCCAACAACATTGAAACGTCGAAGAGAGGAGTGGTGGTCCGTAGTAAAGATCAAGCCACGAGGGATCATAAGCTCTGATGATAAAGAAGATCAGTTGCAACCCGATCATACGCAGCCGATTCGTTTAATTGATATAGATCGCGAGGAGATTCTTGCGATGAATGACATAGACGGAGAACTCATACGTGATTATGAAGACGCTGAACCAGAAGATGCTGAAGATGAAAACGACGATGAATTCAATGAACAAGCGAAAGACGACTCGCCCATCGATGAATCTACTGAAGAAGAAATGTAAATACAATAATGTTTACTATGTGTAATACATGTAGATGATGTGTAATGTAAATGACGTATACCGTCAATGAACGATGTTTCACGTTTGATGTATGATGTGTAATCGAATAATCGAAATGTTAATACAATCGAACATGTTATATAAACGATGTTTGATGTATAAAAAATTAAAATAATCTAATACCAATGTTGACGGTTGCCCGTTGAAAATATTAACGGTTATTGAACCACGAATTCGCACCCGACACTTAGAAAAAATTTATGAATTTTCAACTATCCCAACGGACATCCGTTGGAACGAGCAACGGATGACCGTTGGAATGTTATAAGGGTAACTTCGCATCCGACACTTACAGAAAAAATTTCTAGATTTTCAACAATCCCAACGGACATCCGTTGGAGGTAGCAACGGATGACCGTTGGAACGTTATCAAGGTAAATTGACGCCATGTGTTGACGCTTGACGCCACGTGTTGACGCCATGTGTTCGTTTCCAACGGACATCCGTTAGCATTGCAACGGATGTCCGTTGGAAAGTGTAATAATGACTGTAGAAATTGCAGCTTTCCCAACCGTTTTTTCAGGTTTCCAACGGTCGTCCATTGCAATTTCCAATGGATGACCGTTGGAAGGGCAGACGAGCCGCCTTTTAGCCGTCAGTCACCTCAGGAACACGCATTCCCAATGCCCATCCGTTAGAATTTCCAACGGATGGCCGTTGAGAATGCGAAACGTCGCGTCAATTTAATCACTCCGTTGCGATGACGTATTTTTCAACGGCCGTCCATTGGAATTTGCAACAGATGACCGTTGGAAAATCCGATATATATATTGCGACGGAACTGTTCTTATTTCAACACCAAAACACAAATCCAGAATTCAAAGCATTACAAAAACTTAGAAAAAATGA
>CM071869.1:39544828-39574321 GCA_036759665.1 Gynandropsis gynandra
GGCATGTTGACTGGTTTCGCGGGAGCGCCTCCCCCGCCGCCGCCACCACCATATCGTCCTCCGTTTCCAGTCCGTTGGAAAATGCCTGTTTTTTTGTAGTGGAAGGGAAGGTTCCAAGTATGGAATGGATGAATATCTCGAGGCAAGTCATTCTAATCAGTCTTCAATTGAGTAGCTTGATTACACTTTAGAATCCAATACTTGACTAGAATGGAATCATCATGAATAATGTCTTATTTGTTATATTGTCTGTCTCATATCAGTTAAAGAAATGAATTATAGAGTGATATATATAATATTGGATAATTCTATACTCTTGAGTTAGTTTTTGTGTTTATTCAGTTCCATACCTATATTTGTTATGATATCAGAACTTGGTTTGTTCCAATTTGAATATTTCGATATTGGATCCTAAATTACGATGTACATGCTCCAAGAGCGATTCTAGACATGAAGAGAAGTGTTATGTTGGATTAATTAGGTCCAAATTCATATTTTTTTGATATTATCTATCATTCCTCTCCCTTGATCAATTCAAATACCTTATCTAGTTTTTAGTACTGCAATTCCTCCAACACTCTACTAAACCTTCATATCTTTTCGAATATTCTACTTGTTGCTCGGCGCAGATAAAACATGTGCGCTTAGAGGATATGAACAGAAGATGAATTGGAAAGATCGTATGGAGAAGCAATCCCGTAGCATAGCAAAATGGTTTTACGAGTTCTGCGAAAACAGAAATTGTTTATTTTTCATATTCAGAAACTGTTAAGTTCCTTGGAGCTATTGTCCTTAAAATAAGCTCATTCAATGCCAAGTGACTAAATAAATCTCTTCTCTATGTGTAGCAATGTTCAATGCTTATGTCTAATTCAATTACACTTTTCTTTATTAATAAAACTATCAGTAGAACTCTTTGCAAATCAATAATTGTCGATATTTATCGTCTTTTAAGTGTAAAATGGTAAAAAGGAAACATATAGCTTTATAATAGTAGTAAAATACTAAGCTAACAATTGTTTGATAAAAACTCATGTTTAAAAAAATTTAGATAAAATCTAAGGAATATATGTAAAAATATCAAAATTTTCAATAGTGTTTTTTCTAAAATTTTTATTATTATAATTTTAAATTTTACAAATAAATCTATTAATTTTTGTATACACGACACGAAACGTAAACAAAATAATAAAGAAAAAGGTTGAAGAACAATATGTTTTTCTAAGATCTATATGAATGTTGAAAAAATAGAGGTAGTAGACTATAAATATCAAAATAAAATTGACTCAATACTCCAATAAAACAAAGTAATGCTTTCATGAGATATAAATGTGTAGAAGATAAGCGCTAAGCCAAGTTTTCCCGCTGCCCAAGAGCCTCCTTAAGGACATTGACATGATATCCTCATCATTTCTTTGGGGTCTAAACTCTCGTTCATCAGTGAAGGCTAGAATCGCTTGGTCGGACATTTGCAAACCCAAAAAAGAGGGAGGTTTAGGGCTTCACCGATTGGAACAGGATTTTTCGACTGAAGTTGATTTGGTTGCTCCTTTGTAAGTCCGGTTCTTTATGGGTGGCATGGATGAATCATAACATTTTCAAGAGGAGGGGTTTTTGGGGGGCCTTGGTATCGCCACTGATGTCATGGTGCACCCGTCGTCTCCTATCCTTACGACAGGAAGCTAGCTCCATGGTTATTTGTATTTTAGGCAATGGCGAGAAGTGCTCCTTTTGGTGGGATAATTGGACAGGTCTTGGATCTTTATTTGATTTCATTGGTGAGGATGGCCCGAGGATGCTTCGGATCCCTTTGTGTGCGAAGGTTATGGAGGCGGTTTACGAAGGAAGTTGGCGACTCTCGGGGGCTAGAAGCAGCAAAGTCGAAGATGCCCTTATCCGTATTTCCTCCATTGCCCCGCCGTCGGCGGACAGTGGGGAGGACGTCTTCTTATGGAAAGCATCTCCAACCAGCTTTAAAACTGTGTTCAAGTCGTGCAGGATATGGAACTTGATTCGGACCCCTAGCCCGGTTTTACGGTGGACGGATGAGACGTGGTTCAAGCAATTGCTCCCTCGATATGCCTTCACTCATTGGACCGCTATGTGGTGCCGTCTCCCCACGAAGGACCGGTTGCTCGTTGGGGTGTACCTTGCGAATAGAGATGTTTATTGTGTCAAACCGGTAATGAGTCTCACCTTCACCTATTCTTCTCTTGCCAATATAGCAGTGAGCTGCTCTCTTATTTCACAGGGACTAGGTGGCCGGATCTTCCTATGGATTTGTATGGTATTAGCCATTGGATAGCGGATTCAGAGATACCATCGGATGAGTTGGTTGTATTAAGAATTTTGATACAGACAACGGTCTACTTCATTTGGCAGCAGATGAACAAAAGATTATTTTACATTGATTCGGCTTCGATTTTGGAGGCCCGAGTTCTTGTCGATCGACTAGTGCGAGATCACATCTTCTCCTTGCAGGAGTTAACTCCTGGCCAGTCCAACATTAATTTATCTATTTGGCACTCCATTTTGGTGTAGGTCTAAACTTATTGTATTTCATGCCATTTTATGGTTGTCTTGTATTTTGTGGTTGTGGGTTTATGGGGTTCTGTTTTTTATAACCGAAATGAGGGTTCTGTATTCAAAATCGATGTCTGCGTACGGTTTTAGGGTGTACTAAACTTATACTATATGAATATATGAATATATATGGAACATTAAAAAAAATGTGTAGAACATATAAGCGCGTGGTCTTTAAGTGTAAATTTTGTTCAAATAGGCTACAACATAAGTATATTAATGAAATATTAACGTGTAGAAGGTATTGTCAGTTTACATGAAACTTTCATGCAATAATTTAAAATTTTAAATTCTGAAAAAAGTAGATGTTTGGAAGGAATATATTCATTTTCCAAGAATAAATTCTCCATTTCGTATTTAATTTTATAAGTTAGTCACAAAACCACAATCAGCTAAAAGTTAAACATTAGCTTTCCTTGATTTTTTATTTTTTCAGTTTTTCATATATTTATACATGTTTGTGTATACATGTATAGATCAAGCGAGAAGAATCTCCAAACTTAAATGAGAGGCTTTCTTCTGAATGACACATTAATAGATTAATTGGGTGGCAAAATGTAAAGTGATTTATTATTATAATTTAAAGAATTGTGGAAGAGTTGTCTACCATTCTTTACAACCGTCAAAATCTATTCGTAATTAATAATTAGTTTGATTATATGAGTATCAAATATTTTAATTTAAAGACTGTGGTGTAATTGTTTAATAGCTATTTTAATTATTAGTTTATATAACTCATTTATACAATTAAATATTTTGTTTGAAATTATACGTATTCATATAGTACATAATTCGTGTGTGTATATATATAGATCCAGTATATAAGTAGTGACAAAAAAATTTCATATATGCGATAAACAAAAAATTATGATATTCTCCAGTTTTTGTGAAATTTATGTAAAGAAAAAGATAGTGAACTTTTTAAAAAATTGAAAATTTTGAAAAAAATAATTGTGTAATTTTGGTTGGATATATTCATACGATTGGCATCTCTCGCGGGAGTTTTTATTTTATTTTTAATTTTCTTTGGGCGCTATAAGAATCTATCTTTATTTATGAAAGAGGAGAAGAATTGATTCTCATTCCAAGTTATGGCCAATTTGAATTTCACTACATTGAAATAATAATTTTGTTTTGTATTTTATTTTCAACCACGACCACAATTACGTACGTATACATATACACATATATAGAACATATATATTGTTCTAATTAATACATATTTTATTTCGACAGCATATACAATTATATATATACATATTTCTTTTATTTTTATATAAAATTAGAAAAAATTTGAAAATACTTCATATAAACACATATTTCTTTTATCGAACATGTATACACAAATATATTTTGATATAATTTAACATCGAATTTAAATCGTCTAAAAATTATATAAATACTTTTAAATTTATCTGCAATTTAAGATGATTTAGAAATTAATATATAATGTTTTTATTTTCTATACGAATTTAAAACCGATTTTACGACGTTTTTATAAAGATTATATATACGAATTTGAAACAGATTTTGAAAATTAAGATCAATCGATTATATACTATTAAATATAATTTGTCCGCAAAATCGTATGAAAATTTATTTTCCCGGAATTCATGTTATTTGTTTAGAATTTTGAAATGCGAACAACATAATTAATATATAGAGATTTATTCCAAAATCAAATATTTTTTTCTACAATCATATGCAAAATATATGGTATTAGATTTGGATAGAGTCTTGATCAAAATCTATATTCACTGGTATTATAAATGCTAACTTCATATGCTCATATGTAAAATATACGGTATATAAATTTTGATAGAGTATGGTTTAATATATATATATAATTTAAATTCTATTTATCTAAATCAAAATTTTGATCTTTCATTAATTTTGGAACAAATATATACACAATAAGAATTTTAAAAATCTGTTTTACTTGTTTTGAATAATTAAGAGTTCATATCTTCTTTTAATAATAGTTCTTCTAGATTTTGATTTATATTATTTCGTTTTTTATGTAAGTTTGGATAATTAAACATTTCTCTCATTTATCAATACCACCTTTTGATTTACTTCTACATCTACAAATTAACATCTAATTGTAAAATACGAATTTTGAGATCCTATTAAATTTATAACCAATCCGATCCGTATTATATGGAAACTATTTATATGTATAGCCATACATAGGAGGACAATCTTCAATCCCACAAAAGCCAAAAGGAGGCAACCCCAACAAGCTTTGCCCAAAGAAAATAAATAAAACAAAAATATAAAACAAAGAAAAATTACTAAGGTAGTAAAAATAAATAAATTGTATAAATGAATAAATAAATAAATAAAAAGAATAAAAGAGCTTTAATAAGTAGAAGAGGAGGTCCCCAACTATAACATCTTCTTTATACATTGATGTATACTTCCCCACATACTACCAAACCACATAACCTAAAGTCTTGGTTCCATATTCTTAATATGTTGTTTTTTGCACTTTCCTTATTTATATTTTATCATAATTTCCAGACTTATTTCATTCTTTATTTATTTATTTATAATAAATAAATAAATAATCTCTATTTGAAATTTTGAAATTATATTCCCCCTCCTGCATGCAATACATGCTATCCTTTCCGTACATATGAATATCAGCCACATTCATTGACTTGTTATTTTTGGTATATATATGCCATGGGACCTCCCACTCATAGAAATAAGGGTTGACCATTTTATGAACTCATGTCTACATATATATATACATATATACACACATATATATATAGGAAGGTCGAAATAGTAATAGCTCTAGTAATATATTACCCATATTTGTGTTAATTCCACATAGGACAATTTGTCTTAATTATTATTGTATTTAAAAATTTATATCAAGGTTATATTTTTGGATGCATAGAAGGTAAAAATGAGTGTGTAATATATTTTACAATTTACCAAAGAAACCATATTTGCCTAGGTCTATTTTTAGCTCATCATTAGCCAAAAAGGTTTGCCCTACCCATAAAATCCTTGTGAATATAGCGTGACTGAATGATATAAATAATTTAGCATGTATAATATATATATATATATATATGTGTGTCTATTTGTGTGTTTATATGTGGTGTTGCGGTATATATACTACAATATAAGAATATCTATTGCAATCTTAATGGAATAAAAAATGTGCGACTTTAATATTGTTATCCACCTTTGAACATTTATATTCTCCCACTCATGATTGTTATTCGTTGTCCAAAATTTTTATTATATGTATAAAATTTTTACGAGTTTATTTTATTTGCATAAATCACGTAGTATGAATTCAAATAATAGCTTGGAGAAAAGAAAAAAATATATAATACTGCATTTAATTTACTATTTTTTGTTTGCTTTTTTTTTAATTTGTTTTAAAAAAGAAAAAGATCGCGACAGTATCTTTTCACAAAGGAATGCCTGCGTACTAGGCTAAACTTTAATTCTCTTACTTGTGTCTATAGATCTTTAATTTCATGTAGTAATCAATTTTCTTTATATTTTTTATTCGGACAATATAAAAAAAACACAATAAAAAAGAAGAAGAGAGAGAAGAAAGAGAGAAGCCGTCATCTGATGTCTTAAAAAACGCATCGTATTCTCTTCCATTTTGCATCACATTCGTTCTTCGCATTGAATCTCTCTGCCAAACCCTCTTTGGGAGAGAGAGAGAGAGAATGTTCCATGCGAAGAAACCTTCAAGTATGAGTTCATCTTCACACGATAACAGACCGATGTGCGTTCAGGGCGATTCGGGTCTTGTCCTAACCACCGACCCAAAACCGCGTTTGCGTTGGACAGTCGAACTCCACGAGCGTTTCGTCGACGCAGTCACCCAACTCGGTGGCCCCGACAGTACTACAACATCCTATTTACTACTTCTTCTTCATAAATTCAAGAACAAATTAATGTTATTTATAATTATTGGATTGGATCGAAAAAAGTTTGAATCTTGTTCTCGCAGAGGCAACCCCGAAGACGATCATGAGAGTTATGGGTGTGAAGGGTCTAACTCTTTACCATCTAAAGAGCCATCTGCAGGTCTGAATACAAAGAATTATATGTATTAATAACTATAAGTTTGCCTTTTATGCTTTTATTTCATATATATATATATTAGGGTTTTTTTTTCAACTTTCTGCTGTAATAATCTCTTTTTTGTTTTTAGTTTATTTGTTTCTTATTACGATATCGAGTTGTAACAGTTTTTCTTTCGGTCTCCGGGTTCAGAAATTCAGGCTCGGAAAGCAGCCACATAAAGAATATAATGATCACTCCGCAAAGGACGGCTCAAGAGGTGAATTCCTTGAACTAGGGTTTCTTCTATCATCTATTGTTAATTAAACTGCATGCATTTATACATACATATACGTATATACACACGTGAAAGTGTGATATATTTTATTTCAATTGACAAATTTTTATCGGCGCAGCTTCGGCATTTGATCTTCACCGGAACACTGCTTCCTCCTCCGGCATGATGAGGCACAACATGAACGAGTATGTTCCTTTAGTTTCTTGAACAAGATTTTGTTTTTCTAATAATTTTGTGCAATATATGTCTATAAATATACATATGTATATATATATATATATAGGTGTGAAACATATAGAATTTTTTTCTTAGTTTATGAATATGGTTATATTATTGAATTTGCATGAGAAAGCACCTAAGGGTTTTTGTTCTTATTTGGATGAAAAACGTGTGCGTTGAAACTGTAATATAAGCAGCAACTCACACATGGTTGATGCCATTAGGATGCAAATGGAAGTGCAGAGAAGGTTGCATGAACAATTAGAGGTACGTAATTAATACAAAACATTGATGAATTAGGCTAATTAATACCGCAGTAATCATAATATGTGTCTATTTTCAGGTGCAACGGCACCTTCAACTAAGGATTGAAGCACAAGGAAAGTACATGCAGTCCATATTGGAGAAAGCTTGTCAAACACTAGCCGGCGAGAATATGGCGGCCGCAGCGGCCGCAGCCGTGGGAGGAGGAGGATACAAGGGAAATTTAGGAATTACTTCAGCTCTCGGACCGGCGGTTCCTTCTCCTCTCACCTTCCCACCTTTCCAAGACCTCAACATATACGGAAACACCGATCAACTCGACCAACATTTCCATCATAACATAGAGAACAATTTTACTGGCGCAGACACCAACATGTACTTAGGGAAGAAGAGACCAAACCCTTTTGGAACCGATGTCGGAAAAAGCCTGTTGATGTGGCCAGATGATCATCTCAGGCTGCATGATCTTGGAGGCCCTCCAACGTCTTCTTGTCAACTCGATGAACAACAGATTCAGCTGGCTTCACATGTTTCTGCGGATTTGGATTCTCTCTCGGATTTATATGACGCAAAGTCGGGTTTATCGGGTGACGGATTGAACGAAAAGAAGTCTGAAGCAAATGGTGGAAAAGTACTTGAAAGACATTCTCCTCGAAGATCGCCATTGAGCCCTGTCATGAACCCTAATGGTGGAATGTCAACACAAGGAAGGAACTCACCGTTCGGATGAGAAATTGAAATCAATTATAATATGGAAAGGTAATGAGGTAATCAAATTGTTAGAGGTTGATACATATATATATATATATATATATCGTTCTTCAAGTGTTTGGATTAGAGGTTTGGAACGAGGATCAAATCTTGTGCGGTTGTTATTAGTTTTCGTTCCAAGTTTTAACGATACCAAAATTATTGTTACAATATATGTATTCATAGATTCTCTTTGTTTTCTAGGTTTCCTTTTAAGTTGAAGTATTTTCACACAAGTACATACATATTTTAGTCAATTCATGAATTTCAAATATATCTAATATCGCTAATTATCTTTATTATATTTGATCCAATGGATATTTTCACATATATAGGTAAAAGGAATTAATATTATGAGAGAATTGTTTGAAAACTCTTTGATAGTCACGTCTGTTTTAATTATCATAGAGAAGTTTGATGCATGGGAATTTTGTTACTATATTTGTAATGTATTCTTATGTCATTCTTTTATTGATTTTACGGTTTATTGTATATTTCTTTTATTCAAATTTTATAAAATATGAATAATATCTTAAAATAATGATTGATTTGTTATATAAAAAAATTCTAAGAGGGTCATACAAGCATAACCATAAAATGAACTATTTTTCTCTAATACACAAATTTAATATTTTAATATTACAATATTGGATGATATAAACTATAATTTATATATGTCATATATAAAAATAGATATGTATTACATGTAAGTTCGAGAATATGCTATAATCGCAATATAATCCCATGCATGTACACGTCAAATTTCATGGACAAATAATGTACATTTAAGGCTAAAGATTGCTCAAATTTCAAGGCATGACTAAGCTTTTCGAGGCTAAGCTTTTTCATGAGTTAGTTATATCTCTAGTTAGTTTGTACTTGTTGTCTATGTTGGATTACTCATATATTAGGTGCGTTGGGAAAATAAAAATAAAAAGAAAATAAAATAACATGAAAAAAAAGTAAGCAAAGAGAAAATAAAAGGAAGAAACAAGTTATGATGATCCCATCAAAGTAAAAGGTCTTAGGGTTTAGGGAAACACATGCAACCTCCAAAAAAAAGCTGCGGTAACCAAACGAAATGTTTTTTTTTGAATAATTACAATCATTTGATTTCGTACGTAAATTCTGCATGAAAATGCACATACACATGAAAATGCATTCACCCACATAAAGACACATGAGCGTGTGTATATATACATAAATGTATGTATATGTAGAGGTTGATAGCTACAAAATCCTTATCGAAAGAAATAAAGAACTTCCCATTAGAGAAACCGACACTGAGTATCTATCTTTTCATGCACATTTTCTTTATTCTTTATTCTTTTTCTTATTTATGTATTTTTTGTTTATACAACAGATTTGTATACAATTATCCAATATATATGTATATATATACACACCAAATTATCTAGGTTGGATTTAAGTCTTCATATTTACATCAGTTAAGTTCAAACTAGAAATAGATGTAGGGATCGTAAATTTCTCTAAAACTATCCAAAAATATAAAATTGGATGATTTAAAAAAATACACACATTTATACAATTGTTCTATTTTTATTTTTTTGTAATCAACCATTTCTGCGAACAATAAAAAACATATAAATTATGCTTTGTATGCATTTATGGAAATTAAACACACTTATATATAGGTTTGATAATATAAAACTCGATTTAAAAAAAGTACATTGACTTATATTAACTTTACATCATGTTATAATTCTAGAATCAATTATTTGTTGGTATACTACAATCAATTATAACAAATATACTACAATTTTTTTATTGGGTCTTCTTTATTTGTTGGTATCCAATGTCGAGGGAAAAGATATTCGGAAACATTTTGAACTTCTTGGCAAATATTGGTCTTTACAGACTTATAAAAATATTATTTTATATACGACGCAATTAATATAAAATAAAATAATGTTCCAAATTACATCTTGCCTCTCTTTTTTTTTAATGCTAGAGTATCAAAAGAATGCAATATAATAGTAATTTAAGCTTATTCTAAGTATTCACGGAACATATATATTAACAATGATAAAGATATACATCTATTTTTTTCTCTCAATAGCTATATATACATATATATATATATCTATTTGGTAAAATGTAAATAATATATAGACGAGAAAAAGTGTTCACAAGATGACAAACGGTAAAGTAGATATTTAAACCTAAGATAAAAAAAACAAAACATGTCAAGAGAACAAGATGAAATCGATAATAGAGCCACGAGAAATGATTACAAAAAAGATTAGTAAATAATTATTTTCCACGCTTACAACTACATTTATACCCTTTTTCTATTGGAATTTATTATGTAAATACGTAAAATATACGTATTTTACGTAATAAATCCCAATAAACGTTAAAGATAAATATGGTTTGGGATTATAAGTCATACAAAAAAATCATAAGTGGACCGATATACACAATTTGCTGGAAAAAAGGAAGAATAATATAATGAGAATGTGTGGGCGCAAAAAGGAGGTGGAGAAGCTTCCTCGAGAAGAGAACACACATGGGAGTGCGTTTATGCCTTCTTCATCTCTCTTTCTCTCTCAGCTTTTTGTTTTTTTCAGTTCAGAGAGAGAGAGAGAAAGCTTTTATTTAGATGCCAAGTTGCAGTGATGACCAGAGCTTTTGCCTCTCTCACTCTTGCTCTGTAAATAAAGTTGGTCAGTCTACATATTATTATGTCTTCGTAAATGTATCTCTCTATCTTCTTCTTTACTGCTACAACCTATACATATATATATATCCATATATATATGCTATGTATTAAAATTTAAAATTAAAATGAGATCCATATAACATTAATAACATTAATTACCGGAGTGGCGATTGTTTTAAACATTAATAAATATAAACTTAAGATATTAATTTAAAATATATCAAAAATTTAATTTAATATTTTTTATAAACAATACAAATAAAATATTATAACCTAGAAATCATCTAAATATTATCGTCTTCTTCTTCTAACCTGACATCGCAAAAATGAGTGATGACAGAACTCCACCAAAACTCGTGAATTATCTTATATAACCGGAGAATCGTTTGAATCATCATAATGTATGATGTTTAATTGGTTTAAGAGAGATTTTGATAGGATTTCAGAGGTTTTTTTAATATGTTGAAAATGAATTGTTCAACATCTTAAATACTAAGTTTTTTATGGTATCCGTTGAAAATTTCAATGGATGTTAGTTGTAATTGATGTTCAATAAAAGAATGTCAGATCACAACCTTTTATTTTTTTTTCAAGGGCCATCGTTGAAATTTCCAAGTGATGCCCTTTGAAAACGTGAAGACGGTTAGGAAAATAATTTTTATAGTTATGACACGTTGAAGAAGACCATATGGCTAGACGCAGAATTTTGTAATTATGATTTTTTCCAAGGGTCATCCGTTGGAATTTTCAAGGGATGACCGTTGAAAATTTCAATGGATGTCTATTGATAAAGATTAAAGATTTTCAATGGTTCACTATGGAATCCGTTGGAAAACATTTCAATTTATGGATCCAATGAAAAATATTTCAATGGAATAATCTATTAGAATCTGTTGGTAAAAATTTCAACAAACGGATCTGTTGGTAAATATTTCAACAGATGTATCCGTTGATATTGACATGTTTGTTAATAGTGGGTGTATAACCATGTAACCAATAATTTTGGCAAGTAAGTGACCAACAATACCACAGTAAGATAAAATTGATAAAAATCTAGAGAAAGAAACATTATCAGAATAATCATGAGGTTTAAAAAAGACAAATGTTATGGAAAGTCAAAGGGTATTACGGGATTTGTGGAGATATTTGTGATTCTCTTTTCCTATTTGGTTTGACTAGGTTAACATGATGAGATGTATATATTGCGTGTTTTGTAAAAGTTCTGGATACATGAAAAACCTTTTACAGAATTTTGAGTTTATGATATGATATCAGAGCCCTAAGGAGATTATCATCTTCTTCTTCTTCTAATCCCCTTCGATTCCTAAAAAAAACCTTCGAACCCGAAACCATCTTACCCGAAACCATCTTCTTCTTCGAACCACCAATCCGAAACCATCTTCAAACCCAGAAAATTTCGAACCCAGAAATCCTCTTCGAACCCGAAAATCTTCGAGCCCAAAACCATCTCCATCGATAAAACCCATAAATCTTCGAACCCGAAAACAATCCTCTTCGAATCCAGAAAAATTCAAACCCAGAAATCCCCTTCGAACCCAAAATCTTCTTCTCGGACCCAGAAACCTTCATCCCGATCATGTCTTCAAACTCTGCTGCATCGAACCCCGAAGGAGCTGTTGTGCAACGTCGCACAATCTCTCTCTATGACCTAACCCCGAGCGACAACCCCGGTATCATCCTCTCGCAACCTCTTCTCCGCGGTGACAACTATAACGAATGGGCGATTAACATTCGACACACGCTCAAATCCAGAAAAAAAATTTGGCTTTGTCGATGCGAAAATACCTCGGCTGCCCATCGATTCTCCTGATTTTGAAGACTAGGAGACAAATAATTCCTTGGTTGTCTCCTGGATCAAGAACACAATCGAATCAAAACTCAGATCTGATGTCACGCATCGAGAAGAGGCTCGTGATCTTTGGGAACATTTGCAAAGTCGATTTGCTGTAAAACATGGTCCCCGAATCCAGCGCCTTCGCTCCGAGCTTGCCCGCTGTACACAACGAGGCTTGACTATTGATGCTTATTACGGGAAATTAAGTCGTATTTGGCGTGATCTTCTAAACGCACGTCCTCTTCGGGTTTGCAAGTGCGGGAATTGTACTTGCAATATTTCGGCTCAATTGGAGAAGGATCAAAACAAAGACAGGGTTCATGATTTCTTGATGGGTTTGGACGACTCTGTTTTTGGAGTTGTTCGATCCAATCTCTTATCTCGTGAACCATTACCGGATCTTGATGTTGTCTACAATCTCGTGTTGCAGGATGAAAGCTCTCATAGTGGCACCAAATTCGGTCATACACTTGATGATCACAGCTCGGGTATGGCCTTCTCGGTGAAAACAGGGCAGAGTGCTCGACCAACTTCGGAAGACAAGACAAAATTTTTTTGTTCTACTTACGGACGCTCGGGACATTTGGTAGACTCATGTTTTCAGATTTTAGGCTATCCCGAGTGGTGGGGAGATAGACCACGGACTCGCATTAGCAAGGGTTGGGGGTTCTCTTTGCCTCCGAGTTTTGGGCGTGGCTTCAATGGCGGTCGTGGGTCGACAACTCCTGTTGCTCGTGTCAACATGGCACAAGCAAATCCTACTCATCCTGCGGGTTCTAGCTCAACAGTATCTTCCTCCATTGTTTTTACCGATATTGACCGACAGGCCCTCAGTGGGATCACTGATGATCAGTGGAAATCGATTCCCGCAATGCTGAACGCCAACAAGATTGGAGCTACTAAAAATCAATCTGGTAAGCAGTCAGTTTCGTCTTGGATATTGGATTCAGGCTGCTCTCATCACATGACAGGGACTCTCTCACTTTTGATGGATGTTGTCAACATGGATCCGTGTCCAATATATCTGCCAGATGGACGTCATAGTATGGCTGTAAAACAAGGGAGGGTTCAACTTGGGAATAACCTCATATTGACAAGGTTTATTTTGTTGAGGGATTCAGTTTCAGTCTCGTGTCTGTCTCTCAGTTATTAGACCAACGTGATTGTTTCGTGTCATTTTCTAATCGATTTTGCATCATTCAGGACCGCACTACCAAGATGCCGATTGGAGTGGGTGAACAGATTGATGGACTTTATTATTTCTATGGAGTCGAGATGGCTGCAGTAGTTCAGACCCGTGAATCCTCTTCCAAGGAGACATGGCATCGAAGGCTTGGTCATCCTTCTTCACCAATTTTAGAGTTGATTTCTGATTTGGTTATTTCCCATGGTTCTACGGATCTGAATAAAACGTGTGACGTTTGTATACGAGCAAAACACGTCCGTGATTGTTTTCCTGAAAGTTCAAATAAAACGAGTTCTATTTTCGAGCTAATTCATTCGACGTCTGGGGTCCGTATCAGACTCCGTCTTTTTTGGGTGCAAAGTATTTTCTGACGATAGTGGATGATTTTTCCCGAGGAACATGGATCTATCTAATGATGACTAAAAGCGAAGTGTCTACATATATACGACAATTTTTAGCTATGGTTGAACGTCAATTTGAAACAAAGGTCAAGATTGTGCGCTCTGACAATGGAACCGAATTCACGTCTCTCGGAAAATTGTTTTTAGATAATGGGATTCTCCATCAAACATCGTGCGTTGGTATTCCGCAACAGAATGGAAGAGTCGAACGAAAACATCGTCACATCTTGAATGTTGCTCGTTCTTTGCTTTTTTAAGCAAACTTGCCTATTGAGTTTTGGGGCGATAGTGTGTTGACAGCCGCATATCTGATAAATCGGACTCCGTCTTCTGTTCTCGGTGGCCGAACCCCATTTGAGCTTCTTCACGGTCATAAACCAATCTACTCACATATGCGTGTTTTCGGCTCCCTTTACTACGCTCACAATCAAGATACAGATGGAGATAAATTTGCTAGTCGAAGTCACAGATGCGTGTTCGTTGGTTATCCTTTCGGCAAGAAGGGTTGGCGTGTCTACGATCTCGGTAGCAACATATTCGGCGACGACTCCTTCATCCGGAGAAATCTCACTGCCCTCTATCTCTGAATGGACTTGGTTGGATACGAGTAATGATTTTCCAATTGTGGCTCCGACTCCCGTTTCCTCTGTTCTGCCGACAACATCCTCCACAATTTCGGTTTCAAACTTAAGGGGGGGATCTCTTCAATCATCGAATTCTCACGAAGATATAATATCTCAGCCCGTGTCATCTGCCCTCATTCTTATGACCTTTGACTCGGACCACGGGCGAGGACAACGGACTAAGATTCCCTATACTCGGTTGCGTGTTTATGTGGTGAACTCAGTTCATGCTACTCGATCAACACCCGTTGCATCAACATCACCTTATCCGATTCATAGGTACGTCAGTTGTGTGAATTTTGCCCCTAAACACTGCGTTTTTCTAGCTGCTGTAACCTCAGGCCGAGAACCACATTCGTACCATGAAGCCCTAGCCGATGCAAATTGGAACAATGCAATTCATGCCGAGATTCAAGCTCTCGAATCAAATGAGACATGGATGATTGTACCTTTACCCTCGGGAAAGAAGGCTATTGGAAGTAAGTGGGTTTTCAAGATTAAATACAATTTCCGATGGATCTATCGAACGGTATAAAGCGCAATTAGTCGTCTTGGGAAACAACCAGGTCGAGGGCATTGATTACGAGGAAACCTTCACCTCGGTGGCTAAGTTAGTCACAGTTCGTCTCTTCTTGGCAGTGGTTTCCGCTCGTAATTGGGAGGTACATCAGATGGATGTACATAATGCCTTCTTGCATGGAGATCTTCACGAAGAAGTTTATATGAAACCTCCGCCCGGTTTTCAGACTGCGAATTCGTCTAACGTGTGTCAGCTTGGGAAGTCTCTATACGTGCTTAGCAAGCACCCCGGTGTTGGTTTGCTAAGCTTGCTACTTCACTGAAATCTTACGGCTTCCGACAATCGCCATTGGACCATTCTCTCTTTACCTTCTCAGTCTCTGGGGTTCATCTCCACGTGTTAGTTTACGTCGACGACTTGATCATCACGGGTAACTCTCCGGTTGCTATTTTTGCGTTTAAGAAGTATTTGAGCTCCATATTTCATATGAAAGATCTTGGTTTGCTCAAATATTTTTTGGGTATCGAGGTTGCGCGTAACTCCAGCGGCATCTATTTATGCCAACGGAAGTACGCATTGGACATTATTTCGGAAATCGGATTACTTGGAGCAAAACCAGTTTCGTTTCCGATGGATCAAAACCATCAATTGTTGACGGACGAGGGTGAGCTTTACGACGACGCCGGAGCATATAGACGACTAGTTGGTCGTCACTCGACCGGAGTTGTCCTATGCAGTTCAGATTTTGTCTCAATTTATGCATTCTCCTCGTCGTGTACATTGGGACGCGGCTATTCGAGTGGTTCGATATCTCAAGGGCAATCCGGGTCAAGGCCTTTTACTTCGTTCGATTCAGACTTACAGATCTATGGTTGGTGTGATTCCGACTAGGCGGGATGCTCATTGACACGACGTTCTTTGACGGGTTGGTTCATTCAACTTGGTTCTTCACCGATTTCGTGGAAAACGAAAAAACAACATATTGTTTCTCGTTCTTCCGCGGAAGCAGAGTATCGAGCTATGGCCATGACGACGTGCGAACTTATTTGGATAAGAGCGTTGCTCAAGGATCTCGGTGTTCCTCATACACATCCTATGTTGCTCTATTGTGACAGTGAGGCAGCTTTACACATCAGCTCGAATCCGGTATTTCACGAACGGACAAAACACATCGAGGTAGATTGCCACTTCATTAGTGACGCTGGAGATATTTGTGATTCTCTTTTTCTATTTGGTTTGACTAGGTTAACATGATGAGATGTATATATTGCGTGTCTTGTAAAAGTTCTGGATACATGAAAAACCTTTTACAGAATTTTGAGTTTATGATAGCAAAAGGTTTTAGATGCAGAGATACTACTTGAGAAGTTAGAAGCAATAAGTAAAATACCTCTTCGTTGCTTATTTTTATTACTAAATTGAATGTTTATTAAGTAGAGGGCAATTAATCTTTGAGAGATACGAATTATTTAATTCCACTAAAAATTTTAGAAGATATTTTCTTTCATCTTTAAATTGTATTTCTTAACCAAATTACAAAAATATGTAACAAGTTCTAGTAGATATTTTATTTTCTTGTCAAGAGATAATAATTTTTGTGTAATGCGAATTAAGATCCATATATCATTGTTTTTAATTTTGTAAATTTTGTAAAATACCAAATAAACAAGGCATTTTTTTGACTAAATCTTTCGAAAATATTATTCCAAATATCTAAATTTCTTCTCATATGCATAATACTTTCAACGAGGTCATTTGCAAGTTATTTTATTATCCAAGAACTAATGACACCTAGTCCATATTTCAAAATCATGATAATTAGAATGAGATTCATAAACTTAATTGTGATCAATCTCAACTTATTGTTGCCATTTAAGGCCATGGTCATGGCTCTTCCATGTGGTGATGTTTAGTTCACCCATGAACTTTTTGGAGACCAACATGACACAGTTTGTGTTTTTGATACGAAGATACAACATGTTGTTTTTAAAGATCTACCAAAGTAATTTAAAAAGGTGAATTGTGGGAGGGTGGTGTAGTCATACTTTTGAGAATCTAACTTCAAAAACAAAAGATAAGTAAGGTGAACAAAGAAGAATTTAGACGAAGATGCAAGAAGTACATCAATCAAAAGAAAAAAGTTCAGAGGTATATTATAGGATTAGAAAAAGAAAGAACCGATCGAGAGAAAAACTAGATAGGATGACACGACAAACGAAAAGATTGTTCTAATACTATTTCATGAACAAAAATTCAAAGGACACATCGAGAACAAGGAAGAATATTTTAATCTACAGTTTGAGATTGATAATGTAATAGAGTCTCGAATAAAGCAGGGAGAAGATGAAAACATTTAAAAAAAAGAAAAATGATATTTTTTATTAATTGAAATAAAATAATACTCTTTGACGTATATTTGTACACAACAAATTTAAAGAAAAATACAAGAAAAACATAAAAGAATCAAGAGACATATTAACAGATATAATCCGTGTGATTGATACAAAAATATTCTTCGAGACTTACTTAACATTCTGATTATATTATACGAGATACTTTGGATATTATGTGATGCTTACTTGATACTTAATATTCTCATTATATTCTCGCTTGTGAGCCCAAGTGGCTCAAGGTCTTCTTCGGGGTTCTGGATTTTCTCATGAACAGCCAATTGAGATGTTTTGTGATGTTAAACCGCGCTTCATATCGTGTCCAACTCAGTCTTTCACAAACGCACCAAACACATCGAAGTCGATTGTTATTTACTTCGGGATGGACTCAAGTGTGGACTCATCTCAACAGCTTATGTCCACTCATGGAACAAATGCGGACATTTTCACCAAGGCGCTGGGTCATCATTCGTTTACCTATCTACGGTCTAAGTTGGGCATTCGCGACCTCCATGCGCCAACTTGAGGGGCATATTAGAGGATATATTTGATTATACATATATTTAGTCATTCTTAGTTTATAACGATTTAGTTTTCTATTCTTGTTACAATGTTTCTATATATATTCAACATGTTGAATAAGAAAAGTCCAACGATTTACCCACATTGTTAAGACAAATAAAAAGAGAAAAATAACAAAAATATTAATGTTAACTCTAATACTTCATACACACGTAAGTGATTTATTCCAAATCGTTTATATATGTATGTATATTGAAATCTTATTATAATTCATATAAAACTGTTTTTTTTCCTCCATGTATTATACTTAATACACACGCAAGTGATTTATTCCAATATATATATATATATATATGCAAATCTAATTATAAAGCATATGATTACTATGATGAATATATGCATCATTGTTGAATATTCCATGAAATAAATTCTCACTATACCAAGTATAATTGATGATATCAAGTTAACAAGGGCATATATATGCATATTCTGGTGATGATCCATTCCCTCTGCCATATATTTTTTCCCCACATTTCACATGCATAAACATGTGATCATATGTAATGTAACAGGCTTTACTTTTATGATTTTATAATAAAGTTTTCTCCGCGTATGATATGGTAATAATTGTGATTATTAAGCAAATTTAAAGTTAATTTTTTTTATAATCTAAAGTAATAAAGGTAACGGTCTATGCACATTCTTCCATGCAGGAATTACATTTCGCAATCTAATCATTTGTAGGCATCTTATTGCAACTTCAACTTTGGATTCTGTTTTTTTTTTCAAGTTTTTATTTATATATATATTTCTTTTATTTTCTTTTTAAATTTTTACAGTCTTTTTGAGTACTGGTGTTGAATGTTCTCTTGACAAAGTACAGTCCCGAAGCTTCTTTTGTCTCCGCCCTTTCTTTCTCTATATTTTGATTTCCATGTTCTCACCCCATAATGTCTTAATTTCTCCTTTAACAAAAAGCACTATAGTTAATTTTATTTCACTTGTTTAGTACTATATTTTAGATCTCACTTACAACTCTTTTTCTTTTTATTTATAAAAATATTTTGTAAGCATTTATACATTATCATTCACTAGCTCATAGGAAAATCTTTTTTAAAAACGATAATTCAAATTTAAGGTAAAAAAATTGGTATATTTTATTCACAAAAAGTTAACTCGTATTATTTGACATAAGCTATCACGTGTTTATATGTCAAGACCTACAATTATCATATACATTTCGTTAATATAAATATGACACCGGCTATGCTGATTTTTGGACTGTCTTTTGAATAAATTTTTTAATTAACATTTTAGATATGCATGTATGGATATAGCTAGTTCACAAAATATTGTCACGATGTTGTTTTAGCTTATGAATCTATAATACTATATAATGTTTGGCTTGTGAATTATTTTAGGAGCCCATTATATGTTCGGCTCTCATAGGTCCATTTATACACATACGTAATTGGGCTTAGAATGTGGCTCATCTAGAACCTGTTTCACTTTTTACCTCATTGAAAGCACATTGCAAATATTATCTACTAAATTATACGTTCAATAAAAATATAATCAAATACCATCATTTTACAAATTCAATACCTAATTTTCCTAACACAATCGACAAACGAATGAAATGATTCAATGACAAATTTTCATAATCTGTACTAATTCCTAACAATTCCTAATTTTCCTAATATGTAATTCCTAACAATTTCTAATTTTCCAGTGAATATACCTTCTGGCGGTGAGGGAATACACGAGTGAATATACCTTCTGGCGGTGACGGGACCGACGATCGGGAGGGAGGGGACCGACGGAGGGAGGGAGAGGACCGGCGGAGGCGTGACGAAGGACAGAAGCTCGAACGAGTGACGAAGCTCGGGCGGGGACGCTGGAGGAGGGAGACGTTGGAGGAGAGGACCGGCGGGGAGGACAGAAGCTCGAACGAAGTGACGAAGGAGGACAGAACCGGCGGAGATGCTGGAGGAGAGGATCGGCGGAGGCGTGCGTGCGAAGCCCGACGGGTCGGGCTAAAAAATAACGGGCTTTTTAGACGGCCCGAGCCCGAAGGCCCGGTTCCATTCGGACTGTGAAATTAACGGCCCGAGCCCACGTATTTTCGGGCGGGCTTCGGGTGGGCCCGGGGGTTCGGGCCACTTTTGACACTCCTATTGACTATATATATAAAGTGAATGTGCAATGGACAATATTTTTGATAATGTGTCAGAATTACGACCATTAGATTTTGATTTATTCATAGGTGGCGTGTTTTCTATCGTGTGATCACTCTCCTTTTTTTACCGCAAGTTACATTCTGTTTTCAACCGTCCGATTTTGTTTTGCTAGCATCGAGACCATCCACTGATATTATGATTGAAAGGCTCGAGGAATGTTTGCATGGGAAAAAGAATAAGCTGTAGCGTTTGGTCCTACAATGTTATATCAAACGTCAAGCGATTATCTTTATCTGTGTTTTTATTTATATTAACTTCTATATCTTGTATATCATATCTCTTAGGAAAAAGAACACATAGTGAACATTAGCACAATAGTACGTGTTATAAGTTTTTGCTGTTGGATAGCCGAGTTTGATATTATTAGGAGAATATTATCAAATATTCTCTTAGATATCAATCTTCTTATGTTTGTTAAGTACCCTTATTTATAGGATCTTAATCTTTCTATGTTTGTTAAGTTTCCTTAATTATAGGATCTTAATCTCATATATATTTTTATGTATGTTTTTGGTGAAATTAAGAGAAAAATATTCAAAAACTCTATTTGCCTAAATGGTATCACAACACTAAGTCGAAAGACATCAACCCTAAACACGTTTCTGAATTCCATCGCCGATAATGGCTTCCGACGCAGACACCACCTCCACCGGAGCTCCTTCACCTTCATCGAGGGATATTGTTACACCATACAATTCCTCGAACCCTATCTCTACTTTGATCCATGTCAATGTTTCCAACGTCACCAAACTCACGGCGGCGCACTATCTCACGCCGAGTATCCAAATCCGTGCAATCCTCCAAGGTTATAATCTCGACGGTTTTCTCGACTCGTCCCTTGCACCCGTACCAACCCTTGTGGTCAACAATGCCATGGTTCCTAATCCGGCTTATGGACCATGGTTTCGTCAAGACCGGCTGATTTTTGCAGCCATCCTTGGCTCCATCTCGATGTCTTGTCAGGCACTAGTTGCCTCGGTCGCCTCTTCCGGGGATGCATGGGCCATCCTCGCCTCCACGTATGGACGCTCCAGCCGTGGACACATCAAGAAAATCAAGGATCAAATGAGACGTTTCACCAAGGGTGCAAAGACGATTGATGATTGCATGAACTTTTTCAAAACCAAGGCGGATGAATTGTCTCTTCTTGGGAAACACATGAATCCTGAGGATCTTCGTGATCTCATCTTTGCGGGCCTTGGCGACGAATACAAGCCAATCAAAGATGTTGTGAATGCGAAGGATACGACCATCTCCTTTGTTGAATTGCACGAGAAACTCCTCAACCATGAAGCAGATCTCCTTGTAGCCGAACCGGTTCACTCGATGCTTCCTATTACCGCAAACAATGTCCATCACAAACCTCGTGGACCATGGCGCCCTGATTCACGCGGAAATACAGACACCCGAGGATCAACTCATCCCCGTTTCTCCTCGCATGGTGACCTATCCCGAGCCTACCAAGGAAAGTACCAACTCTGCGGTACACACAGCCATAGCGCCCGACGTTGCCATCTCTTCCGCTCGCCGGCTCCGTCTTCCAACACTTCTACTTCATGCGGTGGATCACCATGGCCTCCGAGTGCTCATCATGCCTCACATGCCGTGATTCCCTCTGAGGCTTCACCGACGTGGATCCGAGACTCCAGAGCCTCTCACCACGTCACCTCGGACTTAGTGAATCTTGCTCTTCACGCCCCTTACACGGGCAACGACGGTGTCACACTCGGTGATGGTTCGAGGCTTACTATTACACATATGGATTCCTTGTCCTTACCCTCCTTTTCTCATCATTTATCCCTTTATAATGTTTTTTGTACCCCCTCGATGCATAAAAACCTTATATCAGTTCATCGACTATATACTCACAACAATGTTTCGGTGGAATTCTTTCCCCATTACTTTCAGGTGAAGGATCTCAACACAAGGGCACCAATAAATCATGAAATTCTTAAAGATGGTGTGTACGAGTGGTCCGTCCTTTCCAAACCAACCTCTCTGTCGCACTCTCCCTATATTACTGCTCTCACTAGCGTCGAGTCCACTTTGTCCAAGTGGCATTCTAGACTAGGCCATCGATCCTCTAAAATTTTGAATAAAGTTATCTTGTCTTCGTCTTTGCCGTTACGGCCGTCATGTCATATTTCTTCATGTGATGCGTGTTTACGAAACAAAAGCCATAAACTCCCGTTTTACGTTTCTACAGTTACTTCATCTCGTCCACTTGAAATCATTTACACCGATGTTTGGACGTCTCTTGTGATTTCTTTCGATGGGTTTAAATACTACGTTATTTTTGTTCACCATTATACTCGTTATACGTGGTTTTATCTCATGCATCGAAAATATCAGATTTTTTAAATTTTTCCGAGATTCAAGGCTCTTGTCGAAAATCGTTTCTCATCTAAAATTGGATCTCTTTATTCGGACAATGGCGGCGAATTTATTTATTTACAATAATTTTTATCCACCCATGGCATTTCTCATTTTACAACGCCTCCTCACACACCCGAGCACAATGGGATTTCTGAAAGAAAACACCACCATATCGTTGAAACGGGCCTTGCTCTCTTCTCTCACACATCCATGCCTCTTGAATTTTGGACTTTTGCGTTCCCGACGGCCGTCTATCTCATAAATCGTCTTCCCAATTCAATCCTTGGTTTTAAATCGCCATTTGAATCTTTTTTCACTTCCTCACCTAATTATTTCAAACTTCGCATTTTTGGTTGTCTTTGTTACCCGTGGTTAAGACCATATACACACCACAAACTCGAGTCACGCTCTCTCCCATGTATTTTCGTCGGGTACTCTCTCACCCAAAGTGCGTTTCTTTGTCTTCACTTACCAACCTCTCGAGTCTTCGTTTCTCGTCATGTTGAATTTATAGAAACCGAGTTCCCTTACCCTCGTTTTCATTCACCGAGCGCATCCATCTCCGATATTTCACCCGTCTCTTCCTTCCCTCCGTGTACTCTTGTTCCCATTTCCTCCATTCGTACATCACCATCTACGGGCGAGCCTCATCAGTGTCCTTGTCTCCCCCACCATCGTCGCCATCCCCTTCGCCATCACCACCATTGACCACACCTCCACAACTTCCACCGCACAATACTCACCCTATGATCACTCGAGCCAAAAATTATATCACTAAGCCAAAACAAAACTCACCCTCACCACCATCATTTCCCCTTCCATGGACATTGAACCCACATGTGTCTCTCAAGCTCTTAAGAACCCGAAATGGAGAACGACCATGAATGAAGAGTTTGATGCCTCGGTTCGCAATGGCACTTGGGGCCTTGTCCCGCCGGATCCCTCGTATAATGTTGTTGGGTGTAAATGGGTGTATAAAATTAAACGTCTTCCTGATGGCTCTATTGAAAAGTTGAAGGCGCGTCTTGTGGCTCAGGGTTTCCATCAACGTCCCGTGATCAAGCCCGCTACTATTCGACTCGTCCTTAATCTTGTTGTCACGAGGAACTGGACATTGCAGCAACTCGACGTCAATAATGCCTTTTTTGCAAGGCTCTCTCTCCGAGGCTGGCTACATGGTTCAACCGTCGGATTTTATTGATCGAGATCATCTATCTCATGTGTGTAAATTACACAAAGCTCTCTATGGCCTCAAACAGGCTCCGCGCACGTGGTACAATGAACTTCGAAGTTTTCTACTTGTGTCCGAGTTTTTTAATTCACTGGCCGACACTTCTCTCTTCATCTTTCGACATTCCGATGATATCATCTATCTCCTTGTTTATGTTGATGACATTGTTATTACCGACAACAACTCTCACCATGTCGACCGCTTCATTGGCCTTCTATCGGAAAGATTCTCCCTAAAGGATATGGGACCACTCTCCTACTTTCTTGGGGTTGAAGTTACTCAGAGTTCACGGGGTCTTCTCTCACGCAACAACGATACATCACTAATCTTCACACACACACTAATATGTTGAATGCTACGTTAGTTCATACTCCTATGGCGTCCACTATGCGACTCTCCTCTACCTCGGGTACACCGTTAGATGATCCTATAGAGTATCGCAATGTGATCGGAAGCCTACAATACCTTATGTTCACCCAGCCGGATATTGATTTTGCCGTCAATAAGCTCTCTCAATTCATGCATTGCTCTTCAAGTGAACATTTACAAGCTGCCAAACACATTCTCCGCTATCTTGGAGGTACGCGATCTCTTGGCAGTTTTCTCTCGTGCAATAGCCCTATCACTATTCTTGCTTTCTCCGATGCGGATTGGGGTGGCGACCGTGATGATTACACCTCGACAGGCGCTCATATTGTGTATCTGGATTGCAATCCCATTTCTTGGTCATCCAAGAAACAGCGGTTCCCTGCGAAATCATCTAAGGAGGCTGAGTATAAATCTGTTTCGGCGATGGCTTCGGGAAGTTCGGTGGTTTACTTCTCTTTTTAGTGAGCTTGGGATCTCGTCCTCTGGTCTGCCGATCATTTATTGTGATAACGTTAGAGCAACGTATCTCTGTGCCAATCCGGTCTTCCGCTCTCGCATCAAACACGTAGCCATCGACTATCATTTCATCCGAAGTCTTGTCACAGTCGAACTTCTTCGGGTTGCTCATGTCTTGTCCGCTGACCAATTGGCGGATGCTCTTACCAAGCCGCTGCCTCAGATACGCTTTGATCTACTTCGGCTCAAGATTGGTCTCTCCACCGAGACTCATCTTGCGGGGGCATATTATGAGAATATTATCAAATATTCTCCTAGATATACTCTTCTTATGTTTGTTAAGTTTCCTTATTTATAGGATATTAATCTCTCTATGCTTGTTATGTTTCCTTACTTATAGGATCTTAATCTCCTATATATTTTTTTATGTATGTTCTTGGTGAAATTAAGGGAAAATATTCAAAAACTCTATTTGCCTAGAGATATAGTGTAACATACACAACCGTACGATCAAAAATGGGTTTTTCTGCATCCTTTTTTTGATCAACGCCGTTACTTTTTTATCCATGATCTCTGTCGTGCTATGGCGATAGCTCTGCGCCCAATCTGTGCTCTCGGTCTCCACATGCTTGCTTTGGCGTCCACAGATTAACCTAGCGCCAATTATTCTTTTATCCCTCATTCTATTCTAATTTGAATGCAATCTTTCATTTGTAGGAAGGCCTATGTTTCTACGGTGTCAAAGGTGGTTCGCATTTTTGTCTTGATAAACTCTAGCTCTATTTCCTCTGTTAGGTTGCTCAATGTTTGTAATAGAAAAAGGGTAACCTATAGTATTTTTGTAATTACGGTTGTCTCATTTATCTATATATATATATATATAACATAAAAAATAGTAGGGAATAACATTTGTAAAAAAAATCATTCATGATCTTTAGAATTACCACGATGATATGACAATTACTTTCACAATAAAAACAAACCACAGAAATATCTTTGTCATCAATACGGGATAAAATCAAAATTATATTTGGTATATAATTAGGACTTCAATCTTACCATTTCCTAAAAAAAAAAGAAATCTCAACTTCAATTCTACCACTATAATAATGATAACCCCATATTTTCACTGTCATTGAATCGACATTTTTCTCTCTCTTCCAAAGCATCTCGATTTCCCTCTCTCCTCTAGCGCGAAAATTACCCTTCTCTCACACCACTTCAGATTTGTCACGAGTAGCTTAAAATCGACATCAGTTTCACCGTGAACAAGTTGAAATCATTTGTTGTCAACAAAGAAGCTTGAAAGAACGTTTCGCAGAAACAACTTGGTATATATAATGAATTTTTTGTGTTTCTTTTGTGTATTGGTTAACCGGATGAGAAGTGAGTAATATGTATAGATTCTATTCTCTCTTTTTCAAAATGAATCTTATATTGATGTAGTCAAAACGAGTCGCCGAGTGAAATGGAGTGAGTCAAATGATCGCAGAGAGTGACATAATCTCTTTGGGTCGCACAATCACACTAGGTCAAAGAGTCACATTGAAACACATGGTCGTAGTGGGCCACAAAGTCTCATCAAGTCGCACGATCGCACTAGGTCACAGAGTCATATTGAAACACATGGCCGCAGTGGGTCGCAAAGTCTAATCGGGTCGCACGGTCGCGCCGGGTCATAGAGTCATATTTAAACACATGGTTGCAGTAGGTCACAGAGTCGAATTGGGTCACAAAGTCTCATCGAGTCGCACAATCGCACTAGATCATACAGTCATATTGAACACATGGTCGCAGTGGGTCACAGAGTCGCATTGCATGATAAAGTCTCATCGGGTCGCACGGTCGTATTGGGTCATAGAGTCATATTGAAATTGAAACACCTGGTCGTAGTGGATCACATAATTTAACATCTTTTATGTTTTTGTTACAAGTGTAATGGATTAGGTAGATGAGAAAATCAAACTGATTTATTTTTTTATGATGGTAAATGGAAAAACGTAAATGGAGAATCTAAAGGGTTGGTAAAGTTCAGAGAGTATTTTTCTATTGTCCTCATTAGTCTTACATACCAACAACTTATTGATAGTTATGCACATAGATGATGGTGGAAAAAATACAACGAAGTTGAAGTGAAGTTAGTTTCCTAATATTTTTTAACATAGGAAACTAAGATATATAATGAATGACAAGCATCTTATTTTTTTATCTGTTCAATAGCATAAGAGGAATTCGACCACTGTTGTATATGGAGATAAAATCGGCAAGTGTGAAGTGTGAAATGGAAATTGAGAGGGAAGTTGAACCTCTAACTCCTCCTTTGTGAAGCATCGCTAGAGAAGGTGAGAAGGGAGTTGTTGTAGATTATGATAATTGTGTTATTGTAGGTTCAAATAAAAAATAGAGTTAGGAGTAATCCGACGAAAACAGTAAATATTTTGGATTCGGATAATTTTGATAGTGAACATACCAGTGTGTTAAGAGAAGATGGTGGTTGTGCCATGAATATGATCATTGATGAAGTTGTTTGTGACAGTAATGAAGTTAATACTAACTTACCAATAAAGCATAAGGATGTTGATGATAATAGGGAGAACAATTTGGAAATAGTAGCTTACAAAAAGGCAATCGAAATTTAATTTTTTATTTTGTTGTTTATTCGTTCTTTTATCACTTTTTAATTTTTTTAATAAAACGTTTTTCAGACAAAATAAAAAATCAGTCTCGAAATTAAGGACAGATTTTGTATCCGTCCGAAATTTTTTTACTTTTTATTATTTTCTTTATTTTTTGAATTTTTTATTTTTATTTGTAAAAAGTATTCCATACGGTTTGGTGTCCATCACGAATTCTTTTAAAAAAATTATTCAATTTTTTTTATCAAAAAATTACTTTTTATATAAAAAATATAAAATTTGATTTTTTTAACTTTTATATAATATGCAAAAAAAAAATTCCGGAGGCTTTGGGGTCTGTTTAGATTTTTTTTTAAAATATTATTTATATTTTCTAAAATTAATTTTTAATAAAAATAATCTTTTATATAAAAAATAATTTTTTTTATATTTTCGAAAAATTTCTGGACGGACACCAAACCGTTTGGAATTTTTTTACAAATAAAATAAAAAATATATAAAAATATAAAATAATTATTAAAAAAATAAAAAAGTCCCTAATCCATCCATAATTAAGGATATATTTGTTTAATCAGTTCGAAATTAGAGACAGATTCTATAATTCGTCCAAAATTAGGGACAAATTATTTAATTCGTTCAAAATAGGGACGAATTTCTTTAATCTGTCCGGAATTATGGACGAAATCAGGGAAATTTTTTTTAATCCATATGGAATTGTGAAATCTAAGCTTATAAATTCAGTCGGAATTAATAAGAAGAGGAGGAAGAAAGAGAAAGTGAAATAAATAAGAAGGAATAGGAGACGGCGATGATGGAGGTGGAGGCGATGGCGGAAGAGAGGTGGCGACGACGGTTGCGACAGAGGCAGAGACAAGGACAGTGGTCGATGAGAAGGCGACGACGAAGGCGGAGGAAGAGGAGGTGACGACGGAGGCGATAGAGGATAATTAGAAAAATGGTGAACTTGATGTTTTTGGGCGGTGATTATCTTCACCTCCTTCTCTTCATATATATATATATATATATAAAAGTTGTTTTCAAAAGCATAACTAACCTAGATCATAATGCCTAGGTCTAATACATATGTCATTATCTTAAAATTGCAAAAAAACTAGCCTAAACATAGGCTCACAACGGTTTTACTCTGCATTTTACTCAGATTTTGTTGTAATTCTGTTCCAGGTCTCTTTTATCAGAACTGGGCCGTGGGCTTCTTCAGAAACTAGGCTGGGCACGAGCGGGCTTCTCTAATTTTGAGTCTTTAGCATAGTCTCCATTTTGGGCTTCGTGTGGGCTCAAGGTCGGTGGCCCATCAACACACTGAATTTGCTTAGGGGTCGAGAGTCTTCTGATGCGTTCTCAAAGTTAAATAAAATAACCTAAACTACCCGCAAGTGCACGGCACGTGTGTAGTATTTTAGGTGTCGATCCCACAGAGACTACGCAACACTATCTAAATCCGAACTACGAATCAAACTTGCTAAAGAACGAATATGGATGAAGAATGAAATACTGAAAGTAAATAAACGACTTGGGTTCTAACGATAAGACAAACGTCCTAGGAATCCGGTTTCACCACAAGACTACCGAAACCAACGATCAATCTATCTATCATGCAATCCCAGGTTAAGCTATCTAAGGCGGATAATCCTAATATGATATCTACCCTCTCTCAAGGCATAGACACGTGATCTAGACAAGTTTCCCCCTACTTTCGTGGCTGACACCTTGAACTAAACCCATAGGCTCTATGATTCATCCGTTCACCCTCAACCGTTGCTACCCTACTTTCGTGGCCTAACCTCGGTTGTTCTAAACCTGATCTTCCAAGACTAGAATTCTCCTTT
>CM071869.1:39581852-39596549 GCA_036759665.1 Gynandropsis gynandra
GACTTGGGTTCTAACGATAAGACAAACGTCCTAGGAATCCAGTTTCACCACAAGACTACCGAAACCAACGATCAATCTATCTTTCATGCAATCCCAGTTAAAGCTATCTAAGGCAGGCAATCCTAATATGATATCTACCCTCTCTCGAGGCATAGACACGTGATCTAGACAAGTTGCCCCCTACTTTCGTGGCTAACACCTTGAACTAAAACCATAGGCTCTCTGATTCATCCGTTTACCCTCAACCGTTGCTACCCTACTTTCGTGGCCTAACCTCGATGGTTCTAAACCTGATCTTCTAGGACTAGAATTCTCCTTTCGATCCTTCTCCTAACCCCTAACACATGCATCTACGTGGCCATCGCAAACACAAGTAAATTCAAGTGCTCAGATAGAGAATAGATAAACTAAAACGGGAAGATGAATTCAAAATAGATCAAAAGTGGTTCCGGGATAGCCAAGGGCTAATCCCTTCTCCTATAACAAACAAACTACTCGCTCATGCATCTGTAAACAAACATAAACAAAGTAGAAAGTCCAAGGAACATGAAAATCAAACAAAACCGAAGTGTCGGGGCTTGATCTCCAATGCTCCTCGCTTGTCTCCTCGCAAGAATCTCCTAAATCATGAACTGAATGAATGTCTCTTCTAATGTCGTCCTCTGGCCTCTTTTATTTCTCCTAAGTCGGTTTGTAAGTTGCCTTAATCTCCCCCACGAGTTCCCTTTTATTTTAAGTTAATTTAACTTAACTTTGCTGATTTCTCGGGTCGCGACCCGCTCGGGCGCTGAGTGTGCCCGCTCGGGTGCGGCTAGGATAAGTCGTGCAGGTCGTGGGCTGCAAGGGGTGCCCGATCGGGCATGGTGTGCGCCCGCTCGGGTATAAGGCAGCTGGTCGGGCATTCTCTTTCCCGAGTTGTGCATGAATTGTTCACAAAATTTGCCGTAGCTTTTGTCCGATCGTGCATGAGTTGTGCCCGACCGGGTGGAGGCTTTCCATGCTAAATCTCATCCCGTTTGTCCCGTGATGATCCTCGAAGTTGCTCCTTAGCTCCGTGCATGTCCTTTAGTTCCAAAATGATCCAAATACGCATAAAAACCTATAAGAACATGAAAACACGAAAATAAGTAAAACGGAAACGGAATCATACGTAAAGCAACACATATATATCAAAAACATCTCCTAAATCGTGCAAGAAATACGTATGAAAACAAGATGATCATCTTCTTTCAAACTCGCGATTTCCACCTCCAACCGAAAACCCTAGGGCAAAAATGGAGTTCTTCGCCTCTGCATTTCTCCGGCACGTGGGTCGCCCTTCCTGGCCAGCCACGGAGGGGAATCGACTCCAACAGTCAGGTGTATCATACATTGCTCGGAAATTTTCATGGAGAGTTCTTTATCTTTGCATATTGATTCCTGCAGCCATCCACTTTGTACTTCTCTACCTTTTTGCATTTGAGTCTCCTCGGTGGCTCAGTACGGTAGGAAGGAACGAAGAGGCTATGATTGTTCTTGAAAAGATTTCAACTGTGAATGATCATCTCGTTTTCATACGTATTTCTTGCACGATTTTAGAGATGTTTACGATATAGATGCGATGTTTTACGTATGATTCTGTATCCGTTTTACTGGTTTTCGTGTTTTCATGTTCTTACAGGTTTTAATGCATATTCGGTTCCTTTTGGAGCTAAAGGACGTGCACGAGATAAAGTACCAACATCGAGGATCATCACGGAGCAAACGAGACGAGATTCGGCGAGGAACAAGCTTAGCCCGTGTGGGCATTTAGTTCGGCAATGTTATGGCGTTTGGTCCAGCAGCTTGAGCACAAGTCGGGCAAGTACTAGACACAGTTGGGGCCTCAGCCCGAGCGGGCCACACATCAGCCCGACCGGGGCACTCCCTAGCCCGAGCGGGTCACCTTGTTTTCCATCGCGATCATGCGCTATCATGCGCGCCGCACCCGAGCGGGTCACACTTTCAGCCCACACGGGTCGCGTCCGTCACCTGCAACTTACATATAAGTTAATTTGTCTTAAAACGAAAAGGAACTTGTTGGTCACTTATACAATAAGGAGAACGACTTTAGAGAAGATGAATAAGTGATATTTTGCTGGAGAAAGTAATGGAAACGTTGCCAAACTTAATCAAGAATGGAAACGACGGTAGAGAGGCGGCCGACGGTGGGAAAAAAAAAGAGAGAATTTGAAATTCAAATTTTGAAATCTGATACCATGTAATTAGGAATGATTTGGAAAAGAATGAACGGCCAGAAGGAGAAAGGAGGAGATAAGGAAAGAAAAAAAGAAGGAAAAAGAAGAACATGAGCTAGGAGTCGAGGGGAGCTTCAGTTAGAGAGTTAGTTTTGAGTTTTTAATCGAAGAGAAAGAGTTGAGAGAAGGCAACAGATGCCTTGTCACAAATGTAATTAGGAATGATTTTCTTATTGATTGATTATCCTTGAGATTACATATTTAAGCTAATTTAGATGAGACAAATAAGGAAACAAATAACAAGACAATAATATTCAAAAATATCTATGGTCTTGTATACTAACTAACAACAAATTGGGTCTTCAACATCCTACAGCTGGAGGATATATATACAAAGGTTGAAAGCGATTCAGAGCTGCAAGGAATAATTGTAGCGATTCAAAGGAATCCAAATAGTCACTAAGGGTATGCAGTTTTGGATGGCAAATTTTTGTTTAACTACTAACTTGTTATACCTCGGAAATCGCCTCATGTGGCAGCAATTCTCTTGGAATATCATGACAGCAGATGGGGAGGACACTCAAAACGCAAAAATGGATATCATCGGTTTTCTTTTGGACAGGAATGATGAGCGACATACAGAAATCCGTTGCTACTTGTAGGGTTTGTCAATGTCTCAAATACTCCACATTGGCTCATGTGGGTTTATTGCAACCTCTTAACATACCGAAATGAATTTGGGAGGAGATATGGATCTTATTGAAGGATTGCCGAAGTCACCGGACATGGATGTGATATTCATCGTAGTGGATCGTCTCACCAAGTATGCCCATTTTATTGCTCTTAAACATCCATTTACATCAACGGAAGTGGAAGCGGTGTTCGTAAAGGAAATTGTGCGACTGCACGAGTTTCCAAAGTTTATAATTTCAGATCGGGATCGAATCTTTTTTAGCACCTTTTGGAAGGAATTTTTTGCATGGATGGGGTAGTTTTGAGATTTAGTCAGCCTATCATCCTCAAACGGATGGGCAAACGGAGGTTGTGAATCATTGTCTAGAGACTTATTTTCGCTGTTTCTCAAGCGATCATCTAAAGAAGTGGGTGGCTTTTCTTCCGTAGGCTGAATTTTGGTACAATTCTTCATATCATACAACAACTTAAATGACGCCATTTAAAGCATTTTATGGTCGTGATCCTCCGGAGTTGACACGCTACGAGTCTGGTGAGATGTTCAATGCTGAGTTGGACTGTCAATTTCAGGCAAGGGATGTCATGGTACAACAGCTTTGCCAACATCTTCATCGAGCCTAGCAGAAGATGAAACATCAAGCTAATTTACACCACAAGGATGCATAGTTGAATATTGGAGACTGTGTATATATCAAGATACAGCCGTTTCGACAATGAAGTTTAGCTCGACGTGTTAACGAAAAACTAGCTGCTCGATTTTTATGGACCGTACAAGATCGAGGGCCGGGTGGGGAGTGTAGCTTATCGTTTGCATCTATCTAAGGAGACACGAGTACATCACACGTTTCATATTTCTCAACTTCAAAAGGCCATTGTAGATGATTTCGATCCAAATCCCATTCCGCAACAGTTGACGGTAGATAGAAAGTTGATGCTAACCTGAAGTGTGCTGGAACATCGCGAATCATCAAAAGGGTCTGAAACAAAATTACTCATTAAGTGAAATTGAATGCCTTTTTATGAATTATTTTGGGAGGCAGAAGATATAATTAAACTGCAGTTTCCAACTTTTAACCTAGAAGACAAGGTTGCTTTCGATCGCCGGGGTAATGTTACGTATGAGGACTCTCATCTTCCCATCTTATTTCATTGTTCCAGGAGAAAACGTAAAGGGCAGAACAAAGAAATTGGATAGGACACGTGGAAGGAGAGAGAGCTGAAGAACAAATGCATAGAGAGGCTGTTGGGGAAGATTTTATTCAACATAATTTCGGTATAGGCTCAACAGCTACAATTAAGACCAAAAAAGATAGAATAGAGAATATTGTAATAGACCTAGTGCTCTTTTCTTATACATATAGATAGCTAAGAAAAAGGGAGGGCATCGGATCGTATTTGGGAAGGAAGAATCCTTGGGGAGGTGAGGTCCTTCAGAAAATACCTCTACTTGATTTCAATCAATAATATACATATTCTAAAAAATTTGAGTTTCCGTTCTTAACAGCATGTAACCATTATACTTCTACGTTCCGAGAACATGACTGTAGAACTGAGTTCATCTTCATGTTCAGTGCCTTTGTTCCGAAATTTGTATCCAAAAGCTATTCCAAAAATGGTTCAACACACAAGATTTTGTACAAGAAGGGTTTCTATGCAAATTAAAGGAGCTAATAATCCTGTAGTAATCTATTATGTGAATGCTTATGTCTTTGAACTACTAATACAGAAGCATTTACGTCAAGATCTGAGGATGCCAAAAAATCTCCCACTTTACCGAGTTCCGGACATTCTTCCCAATCCTTCATCCCCGTCGTAACTGAGCAGTCTCCTTGTCCTTTGCCCACCACGAACAATGAGTACATTTCTCCAATCTCTCTTAGTATCATTAGTGTCTGCGATCCGTCGCTCACATGTTTCTCTATGAACCCGACTTGGCCTGTCGTTACATATCTGTTGAGACAAATGGTTACCAAGTGTCTTAGCCAAGGATCAATAGTTTAACTACAATGTTGTTCCCTTCTCGGTCTAGTTTGGTTTAGAATGAACCGGCTAATTTGACCTCTCGGTTTAGTTTTGTTTTGAATCTTACAAAATCTAATCGGTTGTCTCAGAAATCGAGTTTCTGTATTTGAAACCCTAAATCAAAACACACCCATTTTAGATCATAATTTGATGTTAAATCCTACCAGACTAAACCGTTTGAGCTTGGTTAATGAATAACGATTGTCCCGGTTTATGGTGTCTTGATAAAATCAGAAAACGAAGAGAGTGTCTTCAGGTGGTACCTGTTATAGAAGTCTTCTAAGAAGATTCGATCATCCTCTGAATCTCTGCCAAGAATCTCCATAAAGACATCATTATTATTCTCTTGCATTGTGTTCTTGATCTGATTCTCTTCCTTTGAATTCTCGGCTACGAATTGTATAACCGTTAGATGAATCAAAGAGTTGTTAATTAGCCGTTTGCATAACGACAAGGCTTCACGATCGTCGGGACCTCCGAAGAACAAAGCCGCAACGTGTTGTACAGATCCAAAACTGTGTGGTTGTTGAAACCCTGTTTTGTTCCTGTCCACATATATCCCTACCGAACAAGGCGCATGTCTGAGAACTTTGTGGTTCGTCTGACGGATCTCTTCACCGTCATTCGCTGTTTTTCCATCGATCCTCTGGTGTTTATGAAACGGAAGGAAGATGATCGAGACGCGCAAATCCTCAGTCGCGTTGCAGATCTCTTCGTGCATATTCAATGACTGCGACACGATTTTCACTTGATGGATCAAGATTTTGTACTCTCTGGAGAAAGAATCAATGGAATCATTGATCTCTAGACCTTCATTGGTGGCGAATTCATCATCTTCGTTGAACTTTCCGCCGCCTCCATCATCTTGTTCGTGATACAGCGTTTCCGATTTACGTTTCTTGGGGAGCGGTACAAGATGCATGAGGAGAGGTGTGAATGGTGAAGACGACCCGCTAAGGGCCGAGACGAGTGAGATCGCTCCACGGGCATGAATGAGGCCATAGACGCAGGATAACACACGTAGTTCCTCACCTGTATCATGATATCCCAATGAAGTCCTCTCGTGAACAAAGTTTTTCTGTCGCGATCTAAGCAAGAACGCGGCTATAACTCCACTGAGTAGCGTCGTTATCACTAATGCTGCCACAAATAGATCATGAATAGTTTGGCTCTGCCATTTCTACACAAAAGAGACAAAAAAAAAAACAACGTCAAATTCGTTTGTGTTGTACATATCAGTTGTCCTAGGTATCCGAACCCATGTGCATAGTGCGTTTACCTTGGCTTTTGGATTAAGATCGAGTAGCAGAAGGCCGACATGGCCTTTCATGGAGAGAATCGAAGATAAGAATGCCCAGTATTTCCATGGAATTATCTGGTAAGAACAAGCACCAAACACTCCGATGAATTTCCCTACTATGCTCAGAATCACGGTAAGAACGAGAACAATGGAGTTGTTCTTCGTCTGCAGCGACTGAAGGCTGAATCTGAATCCGATGTAGCCAAAGTAAACGGGAAGAACGAACTCGTGAACAGGGTAACTTAGCCGTTGAAGCAACGTTCTGTAAGATTTGCCTTGCCGTGGAAACATAAGGCCGACGATGAACATAGAACATGCAGAATTGACATCCGAAGCTTCAACGATTATAGAAAGGACGAGAACGAGGATGAAAAGAACCAATGTTTCGGTCTTAGAGAGATATTTCTCTGTAGGACTTCTTCTTGAGAACCATGGAGCTAAGAACTTGTTAATCAAGATTAAAGCTCCGGTTAGAAACGCCACAAGAAAGAGATTTTCCATCATGTTCCCTTCAACAGTCGAAGCGACAATCGTGTAAACAAAGACACTGGTCATTTCCATGAACAAAGCGCAAGTGATTGCAAGGCGTCCGATATCTGAGGTGTGAAGTTTTAGGTCAGCTATTGAACGGATGACTGCAGGAGATGCCGTGTTGGAAAAGGTAATGAGAAGAACCAAAGCAAAGGTTGTCAAATCCTCTTCAATATCAAGGAGATGAAGAACCAGCCAAAGAAAACAGATGCAAAGGAGACTGCAGCTTACAAAACAGCCGCAGGTTATAATGGCGGCTCTTCGGAAATTTCTCTTCATGAAATCGGAATCGACCTCAAGACCGATCAAGAACATGAAAGATGTGCGCAAAAGGAAGGAGAAGAAGGAATAATAATTCGCCGAAGCTTTTTGAACAAAGAACTCTTGAACTTCTTGAATCCTCGAGAGCAAAGTAGGGCTGAGCACGATTCCAGCCTAACAAAATGAAGAAATCAAACCGTTATTACCGGAAGATTCTTCAGAGTTAGTAGTTATACGAGTTGGACGATGTTTCTTCAACAACACGTAACCAAGACAGGAACCCAGAAGTGATATGTTTATTATGACTTACGAGGATCTGGGAAACAGGACCTGCTTGTCCACAGGGTTTAAGAAGAAGATAGAACAAATGTGAAACAACGAGAATACAAGCCATTTGAATAAACATTTGATTAAGAGGATTAAATATCTCATCTTTCCCAAGATCTGGGAAACAGAACAATATCTTTGGATCCATTTTTTTTCTTTTCTTTCTTGAGATTATTGAATGTGAAATTCTTTGATTTTCTTTAAGTATATCATAATAAGAAAGTAAATATTTTTCAACTTTTTTTTAAAAAAAATTTCGGGTGGGGTGGTTTATGTGATTGTCCTTCGATTCCTCAGTACCTCTGTTTTCAACGTGAAAATCGGGTATTAGTCATTTTTATTCTATTGAAGGTAATCGGAAATTCCACACATTAAAAAAAAACTGGGAAGAAAACAAATTGAAAAGTAAAAAATATTGGGAATAAAACTTACTAATACAGCAAAAGAAAAATTGAAAACAAATTACAATAAAATAATTCGAAAACAAATTACGTTTTAAACAAAAAGACATCATATTTCATGTGTTTCATTAGTTTTTTTTTTGTCAATGCGCTAGGAATACTAAATGAAAAAACATATCTCAAAAGATAAATGCATTATTAAAACAAATTAGGATTTACCAATCATATCTTAAAGTTAGGGTGTACAATTCGGTTATGGTTCGGAATTTTCGAGTTTTTCAGATCGGTTCAAATTTTTTGAGTTTCGATAAGAGTTTGGGTTTTGTAATACTAGCACTAACAAAAACGCTGATATTAACGGACGGAGGATCTGTCCGTTGGAAATTTTTTCAATCGATTTCAACAAGTATGTAAGGGATATCAACTGTCGATATCCATTGTAATCTGTTAGAATTATCAACGGAATAACAATGGATATCGTCCGTTGATAAGCTGTTGGAATTTTACCAGATATTTCAAGAGATGTTCGTTGGAAATGTCAACCGATACATGTTGGTATGTTTGAAAGTTTGATACGACCATTGGAAAAATCGATCGTTAGCAATCAACAGGTATATGTTGGCATCTCCTACAGATATCCATTGAAAATTTCAATATTTTATACACCAATCTTGAATTTCATAGCATCAACCATTAAAGAAAAATATACTTTCAAATAATGACATCTTCTTCAAATAAAGATATATAAAGATCAAGAGAATAGACGTACATAAGAAAATATCCCGTAAGTGAGGTGGTTATTCAAGAATTTCTACACGAATTAGAACAATTCATGAGTTTTGTGTCGATGCAATCTTTGTGTCAAGAACGCGGGGTATTGTTATGTCCCCACAAAAGATGCAAAAATATGAAGTATCGAAGTCAATAAATTGTTTGTAAACACCTTTATAAGGTCGATTTCGTGTAGAATTATAAAATTTAGTTCTTTCATGGCGAAGATTGTGGCATTACAGATATGAGTGTGTAAGCATCACAAGCAATGGAAATAAATAAGGAGGGTCATTTCGAAACAATGATGACCAGTCCATCGAAATGGTGTTAGACACTTTTTGTGAAGTTGAGCAAACACGTGAAGATATGCCAAATAATGAGACACGTCGCCTATTATATGTAGTGAAAAAACCTATATATGAAGGTTATCACAAATATTGGTCTCGTTTATCCCAATTATCAAGATTGTTGGGTATAAAAATAGACTATAATGTAGTTAGAAATTTCATGGATTCATTTTGCAAAACCATGTGTGAATATTTATCGGTGAATAATCAAGCTCTAGAGACATATTATGAAACAAAGAATGTTTTAAAGGTTTAGGCATGCAAAATGAGGAAATTTATGTTTTCAATAATAATTGCATGTTGTTTTGGGGAGGAAACAAATTTTTTTTGGAATGTAAATTTTACGGTGCAAACATATTTCGTCCAAAAAAACTAACCGTGCAAAATATGTTCTACATACCTATAGCAAATAGGTTGAGAAGGTTATACGAGTAAAAAATTTTTGCCTAAATAAGATGGCACGGAGAACACTCAACGAATGAAGAGGTAATTAAACATCTATCAGATGATAAGTCTTGGAAGGATTTGAACGAAATATTTCCCGAGTTTGCATATGAAACGAGGAATGTTTATCTTTGTGTATGCACTGATGGTTGTAGTTTATATAGATAATTTGGAAGTCAATATTTACAGCATGTGATTTGTCTCCGTGTAATTTTCCTCCTGAGATGTATTTGAAAAGAGAATTTATGTTTCTGACGTTGTTGATTCTTGGACCAGAACATCGGAACAAACGTTTTGATGTGTTCTTGCAATCGTTGATTCATGAATTGAGAGATTTTTGGAACAATAGAGTTATTAAATAGGACTTAATTTCGGAGTAGAAATTTACATTGTATTATGGACAATTAACGATTTTTCTGCATATAGAATGTTATCTTGATGGAACACACATGGGAGACTGACATTTCCATATTGTTTGGAAGATAGAGATTCATTTCGTCTTGTACATGAGAAGAAACCATACTGGTTTGATTGTCATATAAGATTTCTTCCGTGTGGATATACATTCAGAAAATATAAGTAATATTTTTGAAAAAAAACATAATATAGAAAGAAGAGGCACCATGCATGCATATAGGTACGCAAATACTATACGCCAATTGGACGTACGAGAGAGAAATTAGAGGAGTATTGGCTAACACTAGATGAGTAAAAGCACATTCACATATATATATTGTTAAATTCTTAAGAGCTATTACCTTTCGAAAGGTACAAAACGATAATAATCTTTACTTTTATTAATTACATATATAGATATCTTAATGAACTTATAATAAACGTTTTTACTTAACATTATACCTTATGATTAAGAGATTATGTTAATATACATCTCTTGTATATATTACTTGATGTATATATGTTTGTCCTAAATAATATATAATTTATAATCAATGTAATTTATTTTTATATTATAGATTCATAGTTGTGATCAGAGACATCCTACGTGGTTAAAGATTTAGCTAACAGTCCTACAAGAAATGTATTGTACTGACGAGTTATATTTACTCGGGGATACACCTTCCACATATATGAACACAAAAAATATAAACACATACAATTACGACGTTAATAGTGAAATAGATGGTGATAATTTTTACGATATTTTGCATCAAATCCTACATATCAAATATCGTGGTCTAATTAGATCGAATATAATGATTTTCAAATGTTAGTGGTTTGATCCAACCATAGGATGCGGTTCACGAAAAAACAATGAGGATAATTTTCAATTTATATTTCTTTATTTTTTAAAATTTATCTAAATAATATTAATTTTATATTGCAGATATAGAAGATCGGAACACAACTGATGCTTTTTGAGCTGGTCGTCGAGACACATGCCAAGAAGAAGTATGTCGCTGAGGAAGATGTTGGTGAACCCGAGTTGGTCAACCCTCGGGCAGATCAGATAGTAAAGGCAATGACAAAGAAGATAAAAGCAATAACAAACTTTTGGTTCATCTCAAGTTGAACTTAGTCCTTTACAAAAGGACAAAATATATTTACGTGCAAAAATTTATCATTTTTATCTTTAATTATTTATTACAAATATAATTTGGTTTATTAATGTTTAATTATTTTATACTGCAATTTGTTAAGCCATCGAAGAAGCGTCTATATAGTTTTAGTTATCTAAAAAATATATTGTAGAGGATACCATAAATGTACCCCATACTATTCAGGAGACGAACATGAAAGAACGATGCATCGAGCAATTCAAGTCTACGCTTTGAGAAACTTTGGCGAGGATGCATCATATGGAGAGCATAATAGATTTGATGACCGGCCAACTATATCAATCACCATCATCTGTACCACCTGAGGAAGACACGACACCGAGGCAAGACCAGAAAATTGATTCAGGCACGACCTTTTCACGAGTCGTCAGATGAGACGGAGCAGAATTAGACGATGGTTTAGATGATTTTTAATTTATTTTATTTTTATATGTATTTTATTTGGTTTTAAATATTGTATAAAAGTTTAATATATCTTAAAATTAATATTTTTATTTTAAAACATATTTTTTATTGCTAACAGACATCCGTTGGTAACTACCCGCGAAGTTTTACAATGGACCCGAGACTAGATGAAGACGATGAGCGATGAGAGGAAACGAAAACAATAGGAGGCGACAACGAGGGGAGACCACACAACAATAGGAGGCGATAATGACGATGATGTAAGACTAGAGGAGGCGACAACGACAACACTATGACTACATTGGGACACGACCAGGAGGACGACACATGGAAAATTTCTCTTTATGACTCGAGAGTGAAGAAGGAGGCGGACAGGGTTATGCAGATTTATAATTAAGTTCGGTTTGGGTTCTTATTAGGATTAGAGTTTTTAATTGAGTTTGTTAAGGTTTATTGAACAGATTTTGAATTTTTTATACAAATGAATTCTTTGGATAATCTATATCTTATATGTATTTATTCTTCGAATCAAGTGGGGTTAGTACAAATTATCCAAATTAGATATCTCTAATAAAAGTTTACTAGAAATTTTAAAATACTACAAAATTTATCTATAGTGTTATATACCGTGGTTAATTTCACCACCGGGGCAAATGTTTCGTCGTAGTCCACACCCTCTTTTTTATTGTTCCCCAAAAGAACCAAACGAATCTTGTTTCTTTTAATAAAACCGTGAAAATTGTATTTGAGCTTAAAAACCCATTGACAACCAATAGCTTTCTTCCCTCGAGGTAAAGGCATCATCGTCAATGTTTTTTTCAACTCAAGAGCTTGGAGTTGTTTCTGCATTGCGGCTGTCCATTCAGGAGAACGAGATGCTTCATTGAATGATCGCGACTCTGTGTGAGTAGAAACTGCAACCAAGAACGCTTGATGTGTATCCAAAAAATTAGCACATGTTACATAATTCCCTATGGGATATAACGACGTGCCTCAGGACGGCTGATCGGAGAAAGGTGAGATGCGAATGGGGTCTTCAAACCATCGAGCCTAATATGTAATGTAATCTACGAGTCAAACAGATCGAGTTTTAGTCCTCTGTCCACGATCAAGAAAACCAGAGTCATACACATTATTTGATTCAGAAACAGGAGCTTCGGTCGAGGCAAGTATAGGACATGAGAAGATTCTATAGTCATAGGTTCTGACGGAGATCCAGAACGAGAACCATCAGTGTCACGCAAAACAGAAGATTTTGTACCAGAAGGTATCGACTCAGTTCTCGAACCCGAAATAGAGTCTGCGAGAACAGACACGGACTGGCAGGGATAACCGATGAAGAAGCATCACCATGCCCCCTGGTGTGAACATCCCAATCATCAATTAGAGTCAAATTTGTCGGATAGTGGTTTCCCGTGCCTCATGAATCAAAGACATCCAAACACACGTAATCGATCCAAAGAAAGAGCTTTCCCGTGAAGCATTTCATAAGGAAACTTGTTTTCGAGTAGCTTGGATGGTGTCCGATTAATGTGAAATGGAGCAGCCAAGATATATTCTCCCCAAACGGCGTTCGGAAGGCTTGCTTGGAACATATGAGACCTAGCGATGTTTAGAATGTGATGTAATATGCCATTATCTGAAAAATACGTCTTTAAAGCCATAAATTCGTCACCGTTATCCGAACTACGATTTTCACGTCCTGCCCATATTGTTTTTGAACCATAAAAAAGAAATATGGTAAGACGATTTTCACCTCACTCTAATGCGTGAGCAAGTATAACCAAACATCCCTCGAGAAGTCATCCAAAACTGTAAGAAAATAATAAGCTCCAGTAGTAGAAGGAGTATTGTACATTCCTCATACATTTCAATTGATCAATGCAAAACAATCACTCGCTTTATTATCGTTTTTTGAAAAAGAATTACGAGTTTGTTTCGCTCTAAAACAAATGTCACACGGGTCTTTATTCCCGTTCTTTATTTCAATATCAGAAACAGGCAAAAATTTCAACACTCTGTCTGACGGATGCCGAGTTTTCGATGCCATAGATCACGAAATTAAGAACAAAGCGCCTTATTAACTTGCACTGGTACTGCCCCTTTTGTTAGTTTTTTAGGATTGTTCATGAGCTGAATATTGAATAAACTCATGATCTCTCATCTCTCTTTGTCATTGTACAAACTGGAAACTAAAATCACTCTTGTTTTTAGGTTTTTGGTTATAGTGTTTAGGGATTTTTGGGTGAAAATGTTGCTGGAAAATTGTAGGGCAACAATGGTGATCTTGATGACTGCTTAGTGGTGATCCTCATCGCCACCTTCTCATATTCATATATATTAAGTTTAGTACAAAAGATCATATATCTTATATCACATATCTAGATTACATACATCCTATTTCTGCATAAAACTAGCCTAAAATTAGGCTCAAAACCGTTGCAAAACCTGCTGTAGAATGCCAGTAACTTGTCTCCTTTCTGTTGTAGGTCACCATCTACTGATGTGGGCTGTGGGCTTCAGGATTTTCTTGGGCTGGGCTGGACAAAGGCTTCTTCACTTCACATGGATTCATCTGGAATTGGGCTTCGTGTGGGCTCAATTTCGGCAGCCCATCACCACCCCATTTCAGAATAGGGGTCGAAGACTTCTCTCCCATTTCACGATCTACTTCTATCCTGTCGAACCTGATGTGCTGAAAACACGAGTTATAAATATTCCTAGACCACTTCACCGCAAGTATACGGATCGTGTAATACCAGGGTGGATCTCTAGGGACTAAAGCAGCCAAACTAAGAATAAAACTAAACTAAGACAATTAGAGATAGAAGGGGATGTGATCCTAAATTCCTAAAACTAATCTAAATGGTGACAACGATACTAGGTTGGGGATAAAGTCGGATATGACAAACACTACGGGTGTCCGGGATACCGGGAATCGCATGGATGAAACAACTAAGAATCATAGATGTATCAACTATTCTTGACAACGGGAAATTCATGCCCTAAGGTGAGGAGTGATTCTTCCGAGCCTAAACCTCCTAACCATGAGTACGTGCAACCCTACCTTCCAGCAGTGATTAACCCGTACCATGGCAGCATTATGAACGCAATCATTATCTCAAAGATGACTAACCGACCGGTCAGATTCTCATTAGCCAAGCTTAATCTACAACTTAACAGGTCCGGATTCATTCTTTAACCTTCCAGCAAAGTCCAAAATCCTATGTCGCTGAGCGGGCAGCACTAGCGTAAGAGTGATAATGCTAAGCGTAGAACCGAAAATCAAGAATAAATTAATAAATCTAAGCATTAACGCAAATCATTGTTCATCCAATACAAATCCAATATCCCTACCTACAGTAGGGACTCTACTCACTCATGGAGAAAACAAAAGATGAA
>CM071869.1:39633770-39671635 GCA_036759665.1 Gynandropsis gynandra
TATATTAACGTAGTTTTAGTTTTAGTTTTTTGTGAACAATTTAATATTTTAATTAAAAAATTTTTATTTTAAAAAATATTTTTAATTTTTTTTTCAAGCGTTCCAACGGACCAACGGATGCCCGTCAACGGGCATCCGTTGGACTCTATTTTCCCACCAAATATTAACGGACGTCCGTTGCCCTTTCCCGCCACTTTGCAACGGATGCCCGTTAGAAATCTAAATTCTCGTTTATTTTTCCCGCATAAATAGCAACGGATGCCCGTTGGAATGCTAAATTCCCGCTCATTTTCCCCGCGTAGATGGCAATGGACGTCCGTTGAAAGTTGTAACGGACGCCCGTTGCCCTTTTCCAACGGCCCTCCGTTGCAAGTTTGCAACGGTCATCCGTTACAAATATTTCCAACGGGCGTCCGTTACCATGTTTCCAACGGAGTCGTCCGTTGAAATGTCCGTTACAATGTTGCAACGGATGTTATCCGTTGGATGACCTTTGCGAATTGCAACGGATCGGAATTTCCAACGACCGATTCCCAATGGATGGGAATCCGTTGTCATCCGTGGAAAAGAGCCCTTTCCAATGAAATTTAGGCATTTTCCAACGGATATGTCCGTTGGAAAATGCCTGTTTTTTGTAGTGAAAGAACAACTTCCAAAGGAATAAATCATCCTTAAAATAAGGTAACAAACAACAACTTACATGTGATGGAATGCATATTTAAAAGAGGCATCTTTAACAACAAATGTACTACTCGAGAGAGAATGATAAGAAAAGCTAAGTGCATTCATACGTGTAAAAGTAAACGAGTTGAGTCTAACGTATTCATAAATTCGGTGTAATTAAGTGTGTTGGATTAGTGAGTGATAGATTAATCTGTAGAGTTCATACACGTGAGATGTATTGAACTGAGGGGAGTGAATTGTGAGATTTACAGTTGGATACAGTCTGAAAATAACTCAGGATCGTAAGGTGTATTTCGAGCAGATTCAAATGTACTTGGATGATAAGTACTTGTAGTTGAACATATAACAATATAAATAAAACAATTTATTTTGTGTGGTGGTGAAAAATTACTGTGGTTTATTCTTAGTGATAATTTGAATGTTATACAAACTTCCAAATTATGAAAATAAAACATTAATCTATTCGTTTATGAATCTTGTATCCCATGTATTTCTCATGTTTTCCTAATAATAATATTTAAAAATTAATTTTCAACTTAGGAGTATATAACACACCATATGTTTTATGATTATATATATATAACGTGTATAAATATAATTATTGATACAATGGGCAGATGAATATATGACTTTCATATATGAAAACGCATGTGCTACTATGCTTTGGGAGCTTGAGCAATTATACACGCGATGCTTCTCCATGATCAAATCTTAACGAACGAATTCTCTCAGCCTCGTGGTAACATCGCCATTGGTCTTACGTCACAGTCTTTCATTTTATTTCCACTAACATGTTGCCACGAAAATTGTGAAATAAATTATCATTTAAAAAAAAATGTTGGATACATATATCAACGTACATTGATTTAACAGCACATCGGTCATTGATATTTTGTAATTTTCTTTTGTATTTTTCTGATTTTGTCAATTTTAATAATTTTTTTCTCTTTTTTACTCATATTAATCATAAAATATAATCCTTTTTATTCTTAGAAATTCTTATCAATTATGTCGTTCGACCATCTTTTGACCATTGAACAATTGTTAGTATGTTATTCTTCAAATTTTAAGTCGTTTAAATCATTTCTAAAATTAGACCATAAGGTATAAATGATAAAAAATATCACTTTTATTAGGATGAGCAAAATATTCGAAATATTCGTATCCGATTCGTATTCGAACCGAAAATTCAAATAACACAAATACAAATAAAAAATATTAGAAATGAAATATTCGACAAATACAAATAGTATACTCAATTATCCGAACAATTAATATCCGTGAATACTAAATAAAAATTTAGTTAATATATAGATACATGTATAACAAAATTGATTTTAATGATCAAATTGAAAATAAAAAACATTACTAATCTTATTTAAACACTTATTACATAAATATATAGACAAATTTGCAACATATTTATGATTAGAGTATTAAAATATCAAATACTTTTAAATAACTAATATGATTGAAAATTTAATTTACACTAAAAAATGATTCTAATCCAAATAAGTTGGATAATATTATAGAGACATTACACTATATGAAAAAAGAGACATAACTCACTAAATATATAACTTTTTTGCGAGTTTTATTTTATTGTATAATCTAACAATTTGTTTTATTATTCTAGGTGAATTGACGATATTCGTAAAATCATTGGCGAAACTAAATTTAAATGAGTGATATGGAGATGATTGTGAAAATTTTGTACTTTGTTTTATTTAATTATGTATCTTTGCACCTTTGTGTGATTTGAATTTTAGTTTTAGATTATATTTGATGATTATTAGTCTTTTTATTAAAATTATTATATATATAAATATTTTTACGTTGAAAAAATTAGGATCGTATACGGATATCCGTATATTCGACGGATATCCGTATATCCACAAATATCTGTATTTAAAAATATTCGAATTTACAAATACAAATACAAATAATAAATCTGGATATTCGTCGAATACAAATCAAATAGTCAGATATTCGTAAATATTCGTTATTTGTCAGCCCTAACTTTTATACCAAAATATATTTTTTCTTTCAAATTATATATCAAACAAGATAATAAATTTAAAAAATAATAAATTTAAAATGGGATAAAAAATCATGAATATATTATCTATTAATATAATAATAGAAAATCTATTGAGGACAATAATAATGACATATTTACTTATTCATTTTTTCGAAATCATTTTTTATTAATTTTAAATAATTATAATTTTTTATATGAAACAAAAAATATAAAAAAAATACTCTAACTTGTGTTTAATTTATTTTTCTTGGACCCCAAAAAATGTACTTATATATTTAAATAAGTTAGATATAAATGTTTAAAGCCTTATTAAAAATTTCATCAATATTTTCAATCGTTTACTTTTATCAAAACATCATCGTAGTTTTTGAAAGTGATTTTCTTTAAGTCTTTATATTCTATTTCATCTAATCATCTTGCTAGATATTCAATTTGTTTTAATATGCACATAGCTATGGTTGTATAATTTTTTTACAGTGTAGATATATAAAACTAATTGCAATACTGGCATTTGAATCGCATCAAGTTCGAGACAAAGGAAGCAGTTGGGCAACGACAAGGTAGCGGCTGGGTGACGGTGACGAAACGAGGGCGAGTGAAGGCGGTGAACCTAGGGCACGCTAGGTTCGCAAGCTGAGGGAAAAGAAAACGAGAAAATACAACAAGTGACGTGATGCGACCGCCAATAACATTTTACATTGCTCAGATGTTTTTCATGGGAGTTTGCAGGTGAATAGGCTCGAAGAGACTACTCGAGAAGAAAACAAGAAAATGACCATTTGGGAAAGTAAGAAGAGACCCTGAGATTCTCGATACAGATGAGTGAAGAAGCTAATTAGTGATGAACCAAGAATGCAACCACATTCATATGCATACACCCGTCGAAAATCCACTTCTAATGGCAAGTAAGGATTGTCTTTCATCTGAGATGAATTGTTTTCATAACCTCTTGAGTTAACTACACCATTCTCTAGATATCTGTTGGAATTTTTCCATCGAGACTTATACCACATAGATGGAGAGCATTCATACTCATTAACATGAATTTTTGATGAGGTTATTGCTTCTTCTACTAAAGTTAAATAATTGTTATGTCGTCTTCTATCTTTATTTGGTTTGTTTATATCTATTACAGTATATAAAAAGTGTATTTTATTGTTTAGTATAAAAGGGTCTTTACACTATGAACATGGATAACAGAGAATCATTTTTGCCATTTTTCTTCTTCTTCTCTTTCATTCTATTCTCTTTGTTTCTTCTGTTTCTCTCATTTTCCAGTATCCAAACAGGAACATCAGAGATTCAAGAATATCTGTGGTCCTTAAAGAAATTTGGAAAACTAAATCTGTTTTTCTTTTCGGTGAGAATCAAGGTTCACGAGTTGTGAGACAAGTCTAAGATGAATTTTCTGAACCAGATAGGATTTTGAAAGAGATTTTTGATGTGTTTAAAGAAAGTTGTGACAATCTAGATCTACTTTATTGGGTTAGTTTCTTGTATCGCTCTTTCTATACATTGTATTGTTTGCACTCCATTCAAGTTTTATCAATGTGGATCTTGATACAACAATGTAATATAATAAAATATCACATATCTTTACTGGTATTCCTAAATCATTTATTCTTATTGAATTTTTGGTTTATATGTGATGTGATGATCATCTTCTTGTCGAATCTGTGTGTTGAAGTTGTAATAAAACAACAACATAAACCTTCATTGTATATGGATGATCAAGTTCTAGTTCTCTTTCATTGATATCCAAAGCATTTTACTAATATATATGAGCTTTCATTCAATATATATATTCAAGTTCCAATGTATGGAAAATATGTAAAGTTACATCTTGCAGTAACCAAGGAGATGATCTAGATTATTTTTAAGATGTCGAATCAATCTAACAAAATTATTTATTCTTCACCATTTGTTTCTCGACCGGATATTTTAATAGATATGTTAATTGGTAAGTCATTGATTCTAATTGATCTCTACCAAAACTGACTAAAGTTATTCTCATTGACCGCGTTCATGGAATTTGGGATTTTTTGTTTGATATCTTGCATTTGTTGTTGGATTGTGATTGTGGAAACCATAATTGATTAAATAAAGATCATACGGAGAGAATGCATAATGACAAGTGGAAAATGTAATTCATTTAATGAAGATGATATGGAAATGTCAATTGTACCTTCATGTTACTGAATATGGAAACAAAGCATTTTATGGCAATTGGTGGTGGCATGAGGTTTTGTGTCAACGATGCTGAGAGTAATCAATACTATTGACTAAAAAGCAAAAAGACGTTGTTTCCACTAGTACATAGTAAAATGGAATGCATCATTTCTTTTCTTTAATTTTATTTTTTCCTTCTATGGTATATCTCATATGATTCTATGTAATTGTTTATTCAAACAATTGATGTTTGTAGGAGTTTTTGAGACAGAGGCCATGACCTTTCTTTCATTATTGTCGATGACTCGGGTAAGCTGATTATGTTTCTATCTAGTTGGCTCTCGTTACTCTTATTTTGAAATAGTTACATCTTTTGATTCCATTCTTTTAGTTGTACAAAAAACTTTTGAGGTAAGTGAGATACTTACTATGATTGTTTTTTGCATTGTGATCTCACCTCCTCAATCAATCTCCAAATCAAATCTGACCCTCCTATTAGATGGATAATGTTTGGGGTATGGTACAAACTTTTTACATTTTAAATAATTGTGCATTGTGGATAGTAGGAGCTCATGTTATTGTCTAATTCAAAAAACGTGCAAAAGCATAGAAACTCTAAGTGGTTGTTAGGGGGTTTAACAGGTTAGTGACATCACCAAACATGACAAAATCCAAAACTGTTGGTACAAGTTGCTCTGGAAATATGTTTTCAATGTCATGTGAATTTTTAAGAGTTTTTTTGGTTTGATTTGATAGTTTGAGTCTGTGATATAAGTCTGTGGATCTTGTAGATCCAAGTCGATCAATCGTCCATTTGTTGTCCTTCTCGTCTGGTCCGATTTCAAGATTTTGGAGACATATGTAGTGGGCTCTACAATACCATCTACCATTGAGTAGAGAAGATGGATTTCATTATAGCTACATATCTACAAAGAACAAAGGAAGTTTAACAGTTCGACAAAATAAATGAGAAAATATTGCAAGGCAAAAAAAGTTGCACAAGACATATTCCTCTAGGTCAATATTGCATGTGATTCAAATGCTAATACTGCAATTAGTTATATCTACACTATAAAAAATATATATCCGTAGTTGTAGATAAAATACAACTGTTAATTCAACACAAAAATAGTTTACGTGGTGCGTTGAGATTGCGACATTCAAAAGAACTTCTATATATATAAATTTTCAATTTTTTAAAATTTTTTATCTGTTGCATTACATTGATTAGAACTTTAATCATGAACTTTATATATTATATTAGATAATTTTAAATTAGTTTTTGGGTTTATTTAGATTTATATTCATATTTGACATGACATATAGTTTGATTTATCCCGATTTGAATATTTTGATCTTAGGCCTTTGATTACGATTTCGACATTCCATTACCGAGTCGCATCGTGATAAGAGTGTTATGTTGTATTGTTACACATCGATTAAAATATGAATCATGAACTCATATATATAGTATTTTTAATAACCTTAAACTTTTAAATCATAAGATTAGTTAGATCCATGTCTAAATTTGATGAAAATAATGATGCGTATCAATCATCTATAGACCACACTGCAATGGAAATAATCACATATGAGGAATTACAACATTTTGGAACCGGTTGAAAAAAAACTACAACTTGGAGAGTTATTAAATTTGTTTTTCTTTGTCAAAAAATCTATGGCAATTTTCACTGCATTTATTGTTTATCATGTAATATTATGTCTCCATGTTAGTATATCACATCAATTTAAGAGGTTTACATTTATTAGAATAATATCTTCTTATATGATACCAATTGAAATTTTGTAGGATATCCATATTTAACATTTGATTATAACGAGGTTTGACACTTTCAACTGTATTTTTTAAAAAACAATTTTTTTTTTCAATCGAATGCATGTTCAAATACACTTCAATAGGGTCTAGTTCTGCCAAACTTACTCCTTAGTATTTATACATCATGGGTAAGTTTCCATGGGCAAAGTGAATATGAAGTTAAAATGAAAGTTTTTACTCATTTTTATCTAACTTCACCTTGTGCATTTGGATTTTCACCAACACAATCCTTTATATTTTTATTGTTATCAATTTTCTTAGATTGATGTAAAGTTTGGAGTAGGATTGAAGTTTTGGATTTCAATCCGAATTTTTGAGGGTTCAGTTTGTTTCATATTGTTTGATTTCTACTAAATCCGAATTGTTTCCAAATATTTTTCGGTTTGGGTTTTAATTGAATTTCTATTCCGATTCACGTTCTAAAGTAATAAGATTGAAAAAAAAATACGTATTCTATTGTTGTAGTTCGAATAATTTGATAAATTACTTGAATTATTTGGTAATTCAGATTGATTTGTTCGAATAATTTGAAAATGTTAAAATGTGTTTAACATTTCAAACAACACACATTTTTTTAAAGAACAATTATTTTCGAAAGTACCACCTCACCTCTAATATTTTGGTACTTTAAAACTAAAGAGAATGAAGAATGGAGCAGAGAATGATTTAAAACTTTTCCTTTTTTTATTTCATTCTTTCGTGTTTTAGACCTTGTACATAGGTGTTTCCTTTTATAAACTTTGCTGGAATAATAAATGACAATTATCAGGAATATTTCTGTTAATCTGCCAGTACACTAAATGAATTGTGTAAGGCTAATGTATCCGTTGCATTTGTCCTTTTGGGTGATGTGTCCGTTGTATTTGTCCTATTGGGTGATGTGTCGTTTGCCTTGGGCATTCTTGTGATTGTTGAATGCAGGAAGGTTGCAGGGGATTGTTCAGCTGCTGCAGAGTAATTTGAGCCATTGCTGCTTTTGTTGAAGCTGCATTTTCCAGCGTCTGAAACCTTTGCTGAAATAGGGAAGTGACATAGTGTTTTGTTAGTCTTAGTATATGAGTTTATATCCTCCCGTAAAATGGTAATTGGTTTAAAACCAAGACCAAGTTTAGATCGAAGAATGTAAAACTTTTGCTTTGACAATGTCTTAGTAAATATATCTGCGATCTAAAGGTCTGAGGCTATGTGTTTTGTGACAATGGAACCAAGAGCAACCTTTTTCCTTATAAAATGGTAGTCTAGTTCTATGTGTTTGGACTTTTTATGAAAACCAGGGTTGGTGGTGAGGTAGACTGAAGATAGGTTATCACAATGTAACACAGTGGGTTGTGAAATTCCAAGGTCTCGAAGCAGAAAAGATAGCCATGTGATTTCAGCTGCTAGGGAGGCCATAGCTCTATATTCGGCTTCTGTGGAGGACCTAGATACTGTGGGCTGGCGGTTGACAGACTAAGACACTAGGTTACTACCTAAAAACACACAGAAACCTGTTGTAGATCGTCGAGTGTATGGATATCCTCCCCAGTCACTATCACTAAAGGCATTCATGTTTAATGTGGTGTTTGAGTGTAAATGTATACCCAACCCAAGTGTGCCTTTTAAATATCTCAGGATATGTTTGAGAAGTTTAAAATCTCCTATTGTTGGTTTATGCATTTCCTGACACAGATGATTAATGGAAAAGCTAAGATTTGGTCTGGTTAAGGTAAGGTATTGTAGTGCTCCTAAGGTACTTCTAAAGGAGGTTTGGTCGTTATAAGGAGATTGATCTATAATACTGTGGTTGGGTTTTATAGGTAAGGATGTAGGCAAGGGTTTGCAGCTAAGCATATCATTTTTATGCAGTAAATGCTGAGCATAATGAGTCTGATGTAAAAACATGCCATTATCATGAGTTACAGCTCGAATTCCTAAGAAATAATGCAGTTTTCCCAAGTCTTTCATTTGAAAGCGAGAACTAAGTTGAGTAATCAAGTCTGATATAAGAGAAGTAGAATTATCCGTAAGTATTATATCGTCGACATAGAGAAGGAGAATGAGAGTTACCTTGTGGGTCTTGTAGATGAAAAGCGATGGATCTGCTTGACTACATAGAAAACCAAACTCGAAGAGGAATGAACTAAATTTATTAAACCAAGCTCTAGGAGCCTGTTTAAGTCCATATAATGCCTTTTTTAATCGACAAACATGATCTGGAAATTGTTTATTGACAAACCCAGGTGGTTGATGCATGAATACTGTCTCAATGAGGTCACCATGTAAGAATGCGTTGCTAACATCTAGTTGTTTAATATCCCAATTTCGCGTGAGTGCAAGTGTCAAAACTACATGAATAGTTGATGTCTTTACAACTGGACTATAAGTGTCGATAAAGTCTATTCCTTCCTCTTGATTGAAGCCCTTAGCAACAAGTTTGGACTTAAGTTGATCTAGCACCCCATCTGGTTTAAGTTTTACTTTAAAAACCCATTTGCACCCTAGTATATTCATGTGTTCAGTTTTAGGTACTAGTTCCCAGGTTTGATTCTTTTAAAGTGCTGTGATTTCATTATGCATTGATTGTGCCCATCCTGAGTGTTTTAAGGCTGACGTTACATTTTTAGAGTGAGTGTTACCTGACTTGTTGCCAGTAATGCATATTTTGGATTAGGCTTTTGAATTCCCACTTGAGATCTTGTGATCATGGGATGTAAAGAGCCTGTAGTCACCATTCTGTCATCTCTAGTCACCATTCTCTCACCTGAAATTTCTGTAGAAACAGAGGAACTAGAACTGGTGCTAGTTTCAGTGGAAACATCAGTGCTTGTTTCAGTGGAAACATCAGTAGCAGATTGCACAGGATGTTGGTACTGTTCTATAACATTAAAAGGATCAGTAGCAGATTGCACATGGTATTGGTATTGTTCTATAACATTAATAGGAGTTGGACATAAGTTTGAAGTGTTTGTATTAGAATGTGAGTTAGATGTACCTACCTGGAAGAAGCCTTGTTGCCACGATTTTAACAAAGATGTAGTGGATGATGGTTACCAGATTTTGATAGATGGTTGGAAAGGGAAAGGATTGCTCATTAAAGATAACATGTCTTGAGATATAAAACCTACCTGTAGGTGGATATAGATACATATATCCTTTGTAAGTTTCACTATAACCAACAAACACACAGCTTAGTGACCTAGGATCAAATTTATTTTGTGCATACGGCCGAAGATAGGGGTAACAAGAGCTACCAAAGACTCTTAAGGAAGTATAGACATGTTCTTTGTTATACAAAATTGAATACGGAGTATGATTTTGTAACACAGATGAAGACGGTAAGTTTATAAGAAAATTTGCAGTATGGTAAGCCTCAACCCAGTATAGAAAGGGTATCTTAGACTGGAGTAGCATGCTGAGTGCAAGACCAGTAAGGTGTCTATGTTGTCTTTCAGATACTCCATTTTGTTATGGAGTATACGGGCAAGCCATCCTCAACTGTATACCACAGTTAGATAAATGATTTTTGAACAGTTTATTATCAAACTCACCTCCACCATCACACTGAAAGTTCTTGATTTTCCTGTCAAGATGCAGTTCGACTATTTTTTGAAACTTAAGAAACACAACATAGAACTCATTTTTTGCCTTTAAAGGAACAAACTAGCAGAATCGAGAAAAATGATCTATAAAGATAACATAATACTTAAAACCTTGATTTGAAATAACTGGTGAAGGTCCCCATAAATCACAATGTAAAAGCTCGAGAGGTTCATTTGATTTAAATAGAGATCTACTAAAAGGAAGTTTGATAGTTTTAGATAGTTGACAAGGTTCACACATGCCAGAAGATCCTTTGTTAATATGAATCTTGCCAGTAGCTTGGAGTGTTGCTAGAACTTCATTATTCGGATGTCCAAGAGGCTGTGCCAGATATCATGAGTGGTGACTTGCTGCCTCATTGAGAAGAGGGCATAATGTGTAGAGGAGTCAAGAACATAGAGCCCTTTAGACTTGTGGCCTGTTGCTATAACCCTTTGAGTCTGTTTGTCCTTGATGATAACATTGTTAGTATCAAATGTAACAATACATGGAATATCAGATGTGAGTTGCGAAATGGATAAGAGAGATTTATTTAGTGACGGTACAACAAGAACATTCTGCAATTGTAGTTTACCTGATGGAGTTTGCAGGCTTGCCGATCCTATGTGAGTAATTGGAAGAAGAGAGCCATTGCCCACCATAATACTCTCTGAACCTTTGTAGTCTAGAGGCTTATGTAGATGATTCAGTGTGTTAGTCATATGAGAACTTTCCCCTGAATCCGGATACCATTCTGTACCCATAAGATCAGAAACTTGAACTGATGTCAATGCATGAAGTATATCCTGTGCTTGGAAAGAATTGTCAAAACGGTACCAACATTTTAAGGCAGTATGGCCTGTTTTTCCACAAATTTGGCTCAAGGGGCGAGAGGTTTCAAGCATTTGTTTTGGTGGATTCTGTGGTTTGCTATTAGTATAAACCTGCTGTATAAAACCACGCCCTCTTGAGGTAAAGGGTTGTCTCCCTCTATTGTTCCTATTATAATTTCTGAAATTGCTTTGTCCCGAAGAGTTGCGGAATGACAGAGGCGCATTAGGGTTACCTGGAAACTCGCCTGCTTGTGTTGAAAAGGCTGTGTGGTGAGAGACTTTACGCGATTTGTAACTCCGAGTTGTGAGTGCCAGACTGGTAAGCTGACTAACGACATCCTCATAGGTCGGGTGAGGGAGTCTGTGCATCGACGTGTGTATCACCGTAGAGAAGGCTTCGTATTCCTTTCCTAACCTCTGGAACAGCCTGAAAATCATCATCGATTCGGACACAGGCTTACCGATAGATGCGAGGTGGTCGCATATCGATTTGAAGCTCCGCAGGTACTCGGTTATCTCCTTCCCTTCCAGCGTCAAATTTTGTAGCGACGCTAAGAGATCGAATTCCCTGGAGAAGGAGATCTGATTGAAATTTCGAGCTAAGGAATCCCATACCTCTGCCGACGTTTTTATTCCTATTACTAACCCAAACACTTCCTCTGATACTGTACCACATATCCAGGATTTTATTAACTGGTCTATTTTCTTCCAGGACTGATATTGAGGATTTATGGTATGGGTTATCATATATGCATTTGTTTCGGTGAAAATTTCTGGGGGTTTAGGTGTTCTCCATTAACAAAGCCAAGGAGATCTTGTGAGTCTAATAGGGATTTAATCTGGGTTTTCCAGATTAGATAGTTTGTGTTGGTGAGTTTTAAGGTAATAAAGTTTGAAACATTTATATGAACTCGGAAGCGAAAAACTGGATTATCCATGGTTGAATATGTGGAGAGAGCTTAACCAGGCTCTGATACCATAAAGAGAATGAAGAATGGAGCAGAGAATGATTTAAAACTTTTCCTTTTTTTTTTATTTCATTCTTTCATGTTTTAGACCTTGTAGCAGCTGTTTCCTTTTATATACTTTGCTGGAATAATAAAGGACAATTGTCAGGAATATTTCTGTTAATCTGCCAGTACACTAAACGAATTGTGTAAGGCTAATATATCCGTTCCATTTGTCCTTTTGGGTGCTGTGTCCGTTGTATTTGTCCTATTAGGTGATATGTCGTTTGCCTTGGATATTCTTGTGATTGTAGAATGGGGGAAGATTGCAGGGGATTGTTCAGCTGCTGCAAAGTCATTTGAGCCATTGCATCTTTTGAAGCTGGCAAACTGCATTTTCCAGCATATGAAACATTTTAGTATATGAACTTATAAAAACCACCTCTCGTCAGCACAGCATGTCCACTTTTATAAACATTAAAAATATGAGATTCAGTAATTATGTTAAGCATGAATTTTAGATTCTGTTTTCAATTTATAGGACGATATAACATTAACAATTATAACTATTATTTTTAAATAATGAGAATGCGAGTTCATATATTTTGCACATTCAGATGAGTCAAACTGATGTGGCTTTTTTGTACTTTTTATGTACTCATTAGTTAGATACGTGTATGATCATCCTTCTAATTAATAATAAAGCAATTTTTTTATTTATGTGTCCATATGATCTGTGATCCATGACTCCAGTCCATCTCTTTTCAATATTTTTGTAGATTCTTTTTCAACTTTGATATCATCTGTTTTTAGTATTAAAACTCAAAATATGACTATCCCAAAACGACAAAAGTTTGACAATTTATCCTTTTTTATTTAATGATTATATACACTTCACCTGTCATAAATTAGAACCCCAAATAATATAGTCGATCTATGTTATTTTTGCAATATATATTTAATTTAAATTGTGATATGCTACATAAGTTGTGATTTTTACATTTAGTATTACATTATCATAAGTTTTGAAGTAATTTTTTTCAAGTTATCCAAATTTATTTATGACGAATATATATCTAGTTTTTATTTGAGTTTTTGGGTGTTAAACCTTAATACCGTGATATACGTGTTTCAAAATTAAATTCGATTTGATCATAAATTGAATTTTTTCATCATTATACGATAATATCCATATTGATAATTATAAAAATACCAAAGTGATTTATATATATGATTGAAATTAGTATATAAGATATTTTTTCCGACCAGTTTAGGCTTTTATCTCAAAATAAAAGGGCTACGCTAATATTAAAATATTGCTCGTTAAAACAGGAAAATGATTAAATATCAGTGTTCTAAAAATCACTCTAGGCATCCACTAGATGTCGTCTAGACGCTGGGCGCCCCTGACTGTCGGATTAATCTCTAGATGATGTTTTTAAAATGACATCAAAACCATATCGTTTTGGTACTTAAAGAACAAAACTAACAATGACATCTATCCATACATTAATATTTTATCGAAAAAAATCTCATTTCAATCTAATTTCAACCGAAAATTCAAATTCCACAAAATTTTAGGAAGTATTTCAATAATGTTTTAAAGCGAAATCCAAATTCAATCGGATTTTCGGTTGAAATCGGGTTGAAATTAGGTTAATTCAAATTTCGAGTTGAAATTGATTTGAATTTGGATTTTTTGTTGAAATGCTTACTAAAATTGGATGAAATTCAGATATTCGATTGAAATTAGGTAGAAATTGGATTTTGAGTTGAAATTGAGTTGAATTTCTTGTTTAAATTGGGTGAAATTTGGATTTTCGGTTGCAATCTGTTTGAAATTGAGTTGAATTCAGATCTCGAATTGAAATTTGTTCAAATTTGGATTTATTAAAAATTCAAAGAGTTAAAATATGATTTAGTATTTGTGTTTGTGTATGGATATGATTAATTTGATAAGTTTGTATTTTTTAGACAAAATTTTAAAATTCAAAATTTTTAGGTTCAAAATAATAATTTTTGTTTTATAGACAGAAATTAAAAAGTTTGGTATTTTCTACAATATATTCCTAAAGTTAGTGTTTTTAAGGCAAAAAAAAGTTTGGATTTTTTAGGATGAAAATAATAATTCATGTTTTATAGATTAAAATAAAATAGTTGGATATTTTTTTATGTTATATTCCCTAAATTTAAAAATTTAAAAAATTTAGAAAATATTTAAATGTACAATACATATATATATATGATTAATATAAATTATATATATATATATATATATGATTAATTTATATATGTGATTAATATAAATAATAATAGAAAGAGAGAAGAAATTATGGAAAGACACGATGGTATTTTGGTAATTTTATTCAAAACAAACCAAAACGCAAGCGTAACACAATATAATTTCAGATTTTTAAAATCTACATTTGAGTGCGTTTTCGGACGACTGCGACTTTACTAGTCGGTTTTAATATCGCCCGGAGTCGCCAGAAAACGCAGTCGCCGCGTCTACGTTTGGCTACGACTCCACAATTCAGAGCCTAAGGCACATATCTATTGTATAAAAGTTCTTCCATTCGAGTCATTTTTCTGATCTTGCTCATTGTTTAGGATTAGGAATATCTAGCTTTAATCTTGTTGGTCGTCTTGGCTAGATACAAATTAGGAAATAGATTCATGATTGTTGTTTAAAGATTGAATTTGGTTATGGTTATTTTATACTGTTGAAGGTTGACATATAGAATGAGACTCATGAAGACGATCTGGTGTTCATGTGTTTCCTGGTCTGTTAACCTTGAACCGAAAATCATGCTGTGAACCAAGAAGAATTGATGGGATCGGTTAAGCTCAACCGATTGTTTAATGATACAATGCATATCACATATGAAGGAGAAGTCGCATTGGAGGGAAAATCGGTTGAGGTTGTTAACTTGTATAAACAGGGGAGGAAGGCTAGTTTTTCCAGAAGAACAGAGTGTTAGGTATTTTCGATTTTTTTGGTCACTTGTATTAGTGTTGTAGCTCCTAGAGCTTATAATAGATCGTAATATTGGATTCCACGCCAAAGATGAGGAGTACGTTAAAACGTCGTCACGTGTTTTGCTCTCATTTTTTTCATTCTTGCATTGTTATTTTCGATCAAATTCAGTAACAGAGAGTTGTGATCAAGGGCGAATGAAAAGTGAACTTGAATTTCTCTATAAGTGGTATCATAGTCTGCTTGGAAAAAAGGTAGATCCTTTGCCAGAGAGTTTCCTGATACAAAATCAAGTTACTTGAGCTGAAAGAGGCTAGTCACAATCCTTTGCAAATCTTGCTGGGTAACGGAGTTCAATGGTCTCGCCCTCGTGTTAAGGGATTAGAGATATTCAAGGTTAGTAGATCAAGGAAGTTTGGTTGAGATTTCTTAATCACTTCATAACTTAAGGTGGTGAAGCTCGACGAAAAGGGGCAGTTCATGATGTGGAAAGAAAAAGGTTTGGGTTAGTCTTGAAAACATGGAACTACATGAAATTCGTGATGACAATCTAGTATATTGAACAGAATGTGGATTCTAGTTCAAGAACACCACCTCCCCTGAGAAAGACTGTAGTATTACCAGAGGTATAATCAACATCAGGAGTCGATTCAATTCTCACAGAAGAATTAGAAGTGAGGAGTTCAACTAAGCAAGACTATGGGGATACATTGGAACAATGAAAAGTAACAGTTAGGAGAGTTTGAAAGATAATTATCTTATGTCTATTTGATAAGGTACTAAAAAAATTGCCAAATGAGAAGTCTGCATTTAGAGTTTTCTCGAAAAGATTTATGTTGATCAGTTCCTTCCCAACCAATTGTACCTAATGTAGAGGCTGTCAGAATTTAGAATGGATGAGTAAAAGTCCATTGAAGAAAATTTTGATAATTTTTAGAAATTGCTTTCGGATTTACAAAACCTTCAAGTAAAGGTCTAAAGTATCAAACTATTTATCTTATGAATTCTTTACCCTTTGCCTATGACCAATTAAAAGATGGTCTAAAATATTCTAGAGCATCAATATCATCCGAGGAGGTGAAGGCAACAACTAGGTCCAAAGAGCTTAAATTGGTAGCCATATGGAGATGGCCTCACTGTAAGGGGAAGAATTGAGAAGGAAATCATAATAAAAAACGGGAAAGAACATAAGCAAGTCTAAATCAAAAGGAAAGAAAGGATATATTGTTGGTATTGTAGGAATGATGACCTTTTAAATAGGATTGTAGAAATATAAGAAAAGATATTGAGGAAAAATGATTAGGAGAGACTGTTGCAATCTTAGAGAACATAGTAAAAATTGAAGTTTTCACCATTTTCAAAGGGAAAATGGATCTTAGATTCTAGATGCACATTCCACATGATCTTTAGACCAGACTGGTTTTTATAAATTCAAGATTATTATTCGGGAAAGGTGTTTATGGGAACAATGTCACTTCTGACATTAAGGAAACATGAGTAGTTTGAACCAAAGTCCATAATAGTTTCCATAAGGTTTTTAGTTAGGTGAAATATATTCCTAGCTTAAAGAGAAATTTAATATCTCTTGGTTGTATAGACTAATAAGGCTACTGATAAGGTTTTTTATGATCTTATCAAGAAAACATAATAGAAATAGAAGAACAATGAACCAAAAACTCAAATGAAATATGAAAATGATAAAAATGGTAAATAAGTTTGTGGTGGTTTCTGGAGACACCACAACTCCCAAGAGAAAACCTAGTTTCTATCCAAATCTTTCCTATATTTTCCCAGAAAGATTACCGTCTATATAGAAATCAAAATCATAAAAAAACTTCCCAATTGACCCTATAAATCCATAACAAACCTATGAGTTTATTACAACAGAAAATGTCCTTTTTTCCCCGTAGTTTATATCAAGGTGATGGCAATATGGAGGAAGGATAAAGCGGTTGTCCACGAGTATCCACATCCTGAATAATTCCACAAAATTGATCATGTGTGGCTACCAAGAGTTACCAAGATCTGGGTCACCGTGTATAATATAAAAATGCCTTTGTACTCAAATTCCATCTTTTGCATTTTCCAATTCACCGTCATTTCACCTAGTCCCTCAAACCATTGCACACCCAAGATAATATCTGCACTACCCAACTCAATTGGGAGAAAATCCCCTTGAATTGTAAATTTTGCATTTTCGCCTGGACTTTGCAGCATAATCCCTCTCCATGAATGCCTAGTCCGATGCCCATAATCACTCACTCCATACCCTGTAGTTCCTTCCATCTTAATCAATGTACAATGAATAATAGAAAGTGATATAAAATTATGCGAAGCACCACAATCAATCAAAATAATTGCCTCGTGACCGTTAACATGGCCTCGTAACTTCATGGTCCGTGGGGGTAGGTATGCCGACTATTGAGAGGCAATGTAATCAATCAAAATATACCGGCTGTTTATCCATATCCGTAGAGTCCGAGCTATCCACTTGAGTGATAAGAGCTTGTAAATGTTTGTTCTTACAACGTTGAGAAGGAGAGTACCTTTCATCACAATGAAGACATAGATACCGTGTCCGCTTTTCTTGTGCCTCCAGTGCAGACATATGACGTACCAAAAAATTTATCAAAGTTGTTGAAGTCGTATTTGCTACAAATTTACCAATTTGCCCATGAGAATTAGAAGAAACAATATCCTGGGCCTATTATGTTGACTATGAATTTGGCCCATTCTGCATAGGCCCAACTCTAAAATTTGTAGCCAATGTCTTCACAACTTATGTGAGCTCATGGAAGCCCTGATCAAACATTAGGGTTAATTTCAGTGTTCTCATTATACCATCGCTGAGAACAATAGTCTGCAACCACTCTCCCACCTCCTTCCGAAGAATCAGCCATGTAAAATGCACTTTCCAACTCCTGAGATTATTCCATCATCTATTCAAGATTTGTTGGCTTGAATAGTTTGATGGCAGCTCGAACCTCTAGGCGAACCTCTAGGCGAAGACCCACTATAAACGCCGTTTCAATGACATCCTCAGAGAACTTTGTTGGTGCGATGCTAGGGTGATGAAATCATGATAGAATTCTTGTGTGGTCTCGGTCTAATGAAGTGAAAAGAGCTTCTCCTTGAGTGCCGAAAGGTTTGTCAGTGCAAAGGTCTCGACCACTCGACGACGGAAATTTAGCTAAGTTATGGTTGGATTTCTTGACTTCTCCCATCGAAACCATGATAGCACATCCCCATCAAGAGCTGGCAAAATCATATCAATACGAAGTTGGCATGTGAATTGATGGAGGTCAAAAAATTGCTTTAAGTGTATCAACTAACCTTCGGGATTCAGTCCTGAAAAAGTCAGAAGATCTAAATGTCGAAATGGTATGTCATTGTCTTCGTACGAAGGATTGTTTGAGGTGTTACAGGAAAAATGTTTTTGATGGTTGTGCCAATACGTTTCTGCAGTTGGCATTAAAGGTGGAACAACTTGTAGTGGATGTTTTCTCGGGTTGACTAGTATTTCCGTACGACGAAGCATCTGTTCCACAAGATATTTCAGATCTGTCATCCCTTGCTCCAGGCTAGTTAGTCTAGATTCCATGGAATCATTCATCTCGATCTGCTTTTGTTGAAAGGTTTAAAGGTGCTGAAATTGTTCTTCCAGCGCCTCAACTTTCTTTAGCACAATCGTTGGAACGGTTCAACCAAATCTAGCAACAATTGATAAGGTCTTTGATGATCTTATCAAAAAAACACAATGAAAATGGAAGGAAAATGAACCAAACACTCAAATGAAATATGAAAATGATAGAAATGGTAAAGAAGTTTGTGGTGATTTGTGGAGACACCACAACTCCTAAGATAAAACCCTTAATTTCTACCAATTCATTTTTACCGTTTTTAAGAAAGGTTTCTATATAGAAATCCTAATCATAAAAAAATTCTCAAATTGACCCTACAAATCCATAACAACTCTATGAGTTTGTTACAACAGAAAATGCCCCTAGAAAAACCTTCTTTTCCCTTTTATATCAACTACACTTACAAATCTGAAATTGGAAATTTAACATTCCATAAAAGATCTTTGGTTGTTTTGAAATCTAATCTTAAAAGAGGTATGTATGTGTTCAATGGTGAGGTAGTCATTGGAGAATCCCATTCAACATCTCAAATCAATGAAAACATTCATCAATGGCATAGAAGATTGATCATATAAGTTCAAAGGCATGGAGTGGTTGGGTAGACAAGGTTAGTTTCAAAATTACAAAATAAGTAACCTAAACATGTGTGAGGATTTCATATTATCGAAGGCCACACAACCTTTTTCAACAGGTTGACACTCTACAAAGTCAGTTTTAGAAATTCATATTGATTGTGGGGTTTTACAGATCTCAGCACATTCTTAGCATTATTGATGACTTTTCAAAGAAAGACTGGTTATATATTTCATGAGAACAAAATATTGTGCATTTAAGAAATTTATTGATTGGGAGAAAATGCTGGAGAATTAGACGACACAAAGAGTTAAGTATCTAAGAAGAGATATCTGTCTAGAATTTTGTAATCAAGCATTGTAGAAAGGATGCATCAAACTATGATGAAAATTGTAGATGTTTGTTAAGTGATTCAAGGCTTGGTGAAGAATTTCAGACAGAGATTGCTTCCACTTATATTCATTTGATTAATAAGTCCCCTTCAAATGCTATTGAGTTCAAGATACAAAAAGATATATGGTTAGTGACAAGACTTGTTACAGTTACCTAAGAAGATATTGTTACATTGCATATGTAAACACTTATCATGGTAAGACAAGGCGAGAGCTTTGAAAGGAGTGTTTTTAGGATATCCTTATGGCAATAAATGATACAGAGTATGACTTTTTGAAGAAAGAAGACGTGACACCAATAGGAATGTCATTTTTCAGGGAAAATCAGGTATAAAATGATCTGAAAAATGGTGAGAAACGTTTTGAAATTAGTAATACTTCTAAAAGTTTCGTGGTCAAAGCTACATCGATGATATCAGAGACAAAATTTTGAAATGGGAAGTGATACAAATATGGCTCCAAACTAAACTGAAGAATATGATAATGTTTGTGAAGCCTCATGTGATTTTGAGGAAGAAACACAAAGAAGAGAGAACAAACTTAAGTGGATATCAATTGGTTAGATAAATAAAAAGACACATTAAACCTCCAACAAAGTTTAGGCATGAGGGTGCAACTGTCTTTGTTTTAACCATAACGAACGAGGTGAAGTTAGATGAAACTAAATCTTATCAAGAAGCTTTGAGAAATCATCATTTGAAGAAATGGATGGCTATGTAGGAGGAAATGGTTTCATTCGAGAAACAAAATCTGGATTTTGATAGACAACACTACAAACAAATAAGAAATCTATAGGATGCATGTAGGTCTTCGGATGAAAATGATAGAGTTTTGGTTACTCTATCAAGATTAAAACACTAAGTAGCCAATCAATAGAATAATGATTCCTATCCAAATATGATAACAATTACTAGTACATTATGAAAACAATTGTTGAATATGAATTTACAAACTTTGATTTTTTGTACTTTTTATATTTTTCATATGCGAGATCATTACTTGCATGTTTCGAATATGATGCAAGTAGCCGAAAATTGGTACCCGCATCTTACGGGTGGGATCACGTAATGAAATTTGTTATCCGTATGGGATGATTTCAGATTCAGGTAATGAGATTTTTGCGGGTACTTGCGGGTGCCCGCCCCTATCCAAAATAACCCTATAAACCCATAATCTTTTTGGTGTTTGTTACAACATTAAAGCAACAAACAATTACCCTCACCCCTAATAATCATATCAATAATTTCTGTCTCAGAAATAATCTTGTCCTTAAAGCGACGGAAAGGTGTTGGAATCACCTCCCCAGTCAACATCACTAAAGGCATGTATTGAGATTGGATTGACAAGGAGAAGAAGATATATTGTCCTCTGGTTCCTGCGAGATAACGAAGTAATCATTTTGCGGTTTGCCAATGATCAGAATTCGGAGCATGCATATATCGAGAGAGACGGTTGACAGCAAAACTGATATCAGGTCATGTCATAGAGAGGTACTGCAAACTGCCAACGATGGTTTGATACTTAGACGGGTCAGACAAAGGTTCGCCTGATGTACGAGTCAGGTGTGTCGTTGAAGACATAGGTGTGGAAAAAGGCTTGGAGTCAAGCATGTGGACACGATGAAGGAGGTCTTGACCATACTCTCGTTGAGTAAGGTGTAGTCCTTGTGGAGTGCGTGTTGTATTCCAAAAAATAAATTCAGATCACGAATTCTATGAGAGAAAAACAAGAGGCCAGAGACTTGATGAAGGCATTGACTCGTGTAGTAGAGGTTCCCGTGACGATCATATCATAGACATAAATGAGAACAAAGAGACTAACCTCATCGTTGCGAAGAATGAATAGCGACTCATCTGCAAGTGAGTTAGTGAAACCTTGAGATATCAAGAACTGTCCGAGCTGAGAGTATTAGGCACGAGGAGCTTGTTTGAGACTGTTAATTGCCTTCCGCAATTAACAAAAACTCCCTGAATGAATGCATTATTGATGTCCAAATGTCGAAGAGGCCACTCTTGCGAGACTGAGTACAAGTCTGATTATAGTTGCCTTCAAAACCGGGCTGAAGGTCTCTGTGTAATCGATACCATAACGCTGATGGAAGCCCTTAGCAACCAGACGGGCTTTGTAGCAATCAACAGTGCCATCATGGAGTCTTTAATTCGAAAGATCCATTTGTATCCGACTATATTTTGGGCTTCATTGGAGAGACAAGATTCCATGTGTGATTACGAACCAAGGCATCAAATTCATCGCACATGGCACGAAACCACAACGGATTCTAGAGAGCTTCAGTGTCTGGTGTTTTGTTCTATTTCCTGCAAATTACAAGCAACATTATAAGAGAGCCTTTGAATAGGTTTGGAGATGTTGTTAATTGCTCTCGTAGTCATTGGATGCATATTGGGTAGAGAGGAGGCTGCAATGAGATTCTTAGCAGAAGACGGAGGCGTGATTGCTTCGCTAGGCAGAGCATGAATCTTTGTTGGCTCTACGATGGTCAGCGGTTTTGGTGACGGATCTAAGCAAGGGGGCGTTTGTGAAGATGATGTTTGAATGGCCTGATTCATCGGGGAGACTCGAGTGACAGGTGATACAAGAGGTGCAAGGTCAAGAGGGATCTCAAGGGAAGCAAACAGGGTTGACGAAAGAGAAGAGACATAATGATGAGAAACAAAGATCCGACTTTGTGAAGAATCGAGACACAGTTAGGCACTTTGTGAGGGAGAGTAACCTAAAAACACAAGGAATCGAGCGTGGTTATAGAAATAGAGAAAGGAAGAGAAGGACAGATCGAGGAAGTCGGAACATGGAGGAGCTATTGAAGACGTCGGTAATAGAATAGGGAGGGATCTCATTCTTTATCTATGTTGAATATAGTTATCTTTTGTGTTTTGTTTTCTGAGTTCATATCTGAGTAGATCCGCATCCATGCGTTAGAGAGTTTTGGCGATTTGTAATGAAGTCTTGTTCTTAATGCTTGGTGATAACACGTAAAGTGTATCAGTTTTAGGTTAGATATTAGTATCATTTTCGCAGAGTAGGGACAGAGCTATGGGTAGCAGAGGCACCCAAAGACACATAGCTTGTTGTAGTTTGATGGTGTAGTGAAGAGACATTCGTATGGTGAGGAGTTGCAGAGTAGGGCAGTGGGCATGCCATTTATAAGGTAGACTGCAGCAGTGAATGCGTAGGACCAAAAGTGAAATGGAAAGGAGGCATGCATGAGGAGGGATAGACCAGTTTCAACAATGTGTCGGTGTCGTCTTTCAGAGATACCGTTGTCCTCGAGAGTGTGTGGAAGAGTGGTGAGATGGGAGATACCATGAGAGGCAAGAAAAGAGGATAGAGCAATGTACTCATCTCCATTATCAATATAAAGGGTTAGTATTTTCGTTTGGAACTATGTTTCGACTAGCTGTTTGAATCGAGTGAAAGTGGAAAGAACATGAGGTTTTTGTTTTAACGGGTAAAGCCATGTGTGTCGGGTGTAATGATCAACAAAAATCACGTAGTATTTGAAGCCATCGGTAGATATAGTAGAAGATGTCCCAACATTAGCGAATACAATATGGAGAGGACTAGATGAGGTAATAGAAGAAGTAGAGAATGGAAGCTTATGACTTTTATTACTGGAACACGCATTGCAAAACAAAGGAAACCGAGACTGACACGACGAAAAAGAAAATTGTGAAACTACTAGGTTCAAAATAGAGGAGGCAGGGTGGCCGAAACGGAAATGCCATCCAGACAAAGTCGTCTTAGGCGCAGGCAGACCAAGGATATGAGACACCAAAGAGGAGAGATTAGGCCACTCGTAGACACCATAACGGGCCGTGTCTTTAAGAATTTTTGCCCCCGTGCTTAGATCCTTTACCTGAAACTCATTGGAGAAGAATTCAACCGAGATTGCATTAGTTGTATAGAGTTGAAGAATGGAGATCAAGTTCATTTTCATTTCCGGAACACATTGAACATTAGTGAACAATATATCACGAGAAATAGAGGGCATAGAGATTGAACCTGTGTGTGTGATAGGGAGTTTGGATCCTTCACCGATAACAACCATGTCCCCGCCAACATATGGATTGTGGAGGGAGAGATTGTTAAGATCCAACGTGATGTGATGAGTGGCACCACTATTAAGGAGCCATTGATCAGTGATATAGGAGGAGATGACCGTGTTGTGAGCACAAGGTTGACCAGAGTGAGGAGTAGAATTCCAAGGTTGCGGAGTAGAGGACATGCCACCAGAGTTAGCAACAGAGATAAACTAAAATTATAGACATCGTTTGGCCTTGTGACCAAACGTTTCACATGCCTGACACTTGCCTTGATAACCTCAGGTTTGGTTATTGTTGTTCCACTGTTGATTGGTGCGGTTCCATTTTTGGTTTCCACGACCGTGAGACTGGTTGGGACGAGCATTGGCAGTGAAGGCAGTGGCAGGAAGCAAAGAGACTAATGAATCATATGCTGCTAGTTTAGCTTCATGGTTGAGTAACCTTTCATGTAGCTCGGTGGTCGAGATTAAGGAGTCCCAAGCATTCATTACATCAACAATGGATTTGTACTCTTCAGGGAGTCCATCGAGGATATATTCTAGGAGATCTTCGGGTTCCACATGATTCTCAAGAAGAGCAAGTTCATCAGCTTTTGTGGTGATAAACCTCATGTGGTCATCTACCGTTTGTGTTCTTTGGTGCACCTTTTTAGTTGGTCTTTGAGCTGACGAACATGGTATCAAGATGCCTTTCCATACGTGCTTGCGAGTAGCGTCCATGCTTCACGAATAGAGGAGGTACGTGCTACCATGGTCTACAGTGGAATAAGGATGGAGCCAATGAGGGCTGAAAACAGGAGAAAGTCATGTTGTTTGAATTGCTAAAACACTGGGTTAGGGTGTGATACCCCGTCAACGAGAGTGGTTATCGAGGGGATCGGAAGTTGTCTTGATTAAAGCATTCAAGACAGTGTCCTTCGAGGAGTGAGGAGACTTGGATACTCCAGGTTAGGTAGTTTGTTTTCGAAAACTTGGTAATACTGGACATGTTTACCGAGAGGAGAACACGTTGTGGTTCAAGGGGATTGAACACAAAGCTGTGTTCGTTGGTGGCTGTTTGAGTGGTGTTGGATGTTTTTGATCCGTCTGACATGGTGACTTAGGAACAGAGGAGAGATGGCCGGGAAAAAAAGGGGAAGGGAACGACAGCTAGGGTTTGCTTTTTGACGTTAGTCGTAAGAGACTCTTGATACCATGTAGAGAATGTGTTGCGTGTTGTGTTATATCATTGATATAACTAACCCTAGTAATTTAAGGAAAGTAGAATATATGTATATCCCTTAACATGAGCTCCCATTGTCATTGATGCCACGTCCGACACAAAAGCTCATGGTTATCCCATATATAAGGGTTTCAACTTAGTCCGGCCTGATTGACGAACACATGGCAACCTGTTAAAACAATATACATAAGTGTCATTTTTAGCCATGATTACAATTATATTAGGAAATTGAATGTTATTATCAAAGCTATGTACAGTTTGCCTTTGGGGACAAAATAACATGCGAGACTGGTGATCTCTATAGCTATATCAAGTGTAAAAGTGGCGCTACAGGATGAAGTCGAAAAGACTCTCTACGACAAGCTTATATGTAGTTGAGATTTGGTGTATAAGTCTTTCTCTTCCAACCACTTTATCAAGTTCATCCATGACATTTTTCATCGTCTCTAGTTTATTTACATCTCCGCAAGTGTCGATTTCAAGATGTTTGATGTATAGATATCCTGCGAAATATATAGATAAGACTTAATGGTCGCATGAACATGAATATGGTTCACCGCTTTGATTTGTTGAGGTTCATAACCTTCCAATTCAAAACTAATTGATGATGTAGATTGGTCCATGCCTTTTATATATTATATTAGTTTAAGTCCTCTTTTTAATGTGAGATTCCTCATACACTCCTCTTGATGTGTTCACATTCTTGGCTGGCTCATGACGAACTGGTTTTTTTATTGTTAATATATCCATTTTGGATCAACCACCATCTGATATGATAAGGGTCTTTTAACTCCGAACCTATTAGCGAAGAGTGGAGTGGTCCATATATTTATATAATGTATTGTATCAGTTCCATTCATCTTTACAAAGTTGGATTACTAATATAATTTGATTATGATGAAATTGTACTCACCTTGCATTCACCTCTGGTTTAGGTGTAAGCAATGAATTCCCTTCGACATCTTTTAGCAATATTAGATGTTGAGCCAATGTCCAACACCCTCTCCCTAGCTTCTTTCTCCCTCCACAACTCGATTCTCTCGTTGATAGTAAGTTCATTATACTTATAAATATATCATTGGCCTTTACGCCTTCTTCTCTTGCGTGTCCAACTGCCAACCCCTAAGACAAATAATGTAATCTTATGTGAAAAAACTGAATATATGATTCAAGGCTTTGAATATAGTGTCGACATGTATTTTCTCCATCGGCCAGATGCTTTCGTCCAGTGTAGTATCCTTGATATGTCTCCAAAAATACATCATTCTCATCATCACGACTTAGCAATTAGTCCTCGCAGTGTCCCTCACTTTTACAATGTTGCGATGTTGGTAAATGTTGTTGTTTCAGAGAGTTACAACAACAATTAAGATATGTAATTTAGCTCTCAAAATCTATCTTCTTCTCTTAGTTGTGCAAACAAGAAAGTAAATGTTTTTCTATTGTAGTTTGTATCAATTTGTGTAAGAAACTTGTAAGAAACTCTCAAGAACGAAATGAAAGGAAAAATGTTTTCTGCGAAATGCTTCATACTCTCATATTAATCTTCAAAATATTTTTATAATATAAGTCCAAAGACTTCAAACGACAAAAGCATACTGATATCAAGACAAAAGCATGTTCACAGGACATGTCTGGAGAAGTTCTTGTCCTTGCTGGTTTTAGGACATTCCATTGACATCTTCTCCTCCTTGAGTCTTCCTAGTCTTCCTTGTTTTCCTCAATCTTGCCTTGAATTAGACATCTTCCTCCAGCCCTTCAGTCTTGATTCTAGAGCTCTGGAGCTCTGTTTTAGAGTTCTGCTTTCTCTGCTTCTTCAGCTCCACTGTCACCATCTGATCCTTCCTCTTCATTTTTCTCATGTTGCTCATTTTCTTCAATCTTCCTCTTGAGCAGCTTCGACATGATCCCTAGCTTCGTCCTTAGCTCCTTGAATCTTTTAGTTTTCAAAGGTTTAGTAAAGATATCAGTTAGTTGCTCCTCACTTGACTAGAACTTCAACTTGATAACACCATCTTGACTACCTTTCTCACCACATGACGCTTGATCTGAATATGTTTAGTTCTTTTGTGCTCAATGGGGTTCTTCCCTATTGCTATGGTCGCAGTATTTTCACAATGAATTAGGACACTCTTAGTCAAGTTATATCCCAATTCACTCAACAATCGTTTCAATCATATTGCATGATTTGTAGTAATACTCAAGGCAATATACTATTCCTCAGCCATTGATTGAGCAATAACACTTTTCTTATAAGTTCCCCATGTGAACATTGTTCTTCCATTTGTAAAACATAATTCAATTGTGCTCCTTGCATCACAAACTTCCAGCCCAATCCGAATCTGCATATCCTAAAAGTTGTGTGATAACACTGAAAGTGTATCAATTTTAGGTTAGGTTTTAGTGCCAATTTCGCATATATTTCATAGTTAGGTTTACATATCCGATGCGATTATGAGTTAGCTACATACACCTGTTTTGTTGGTTTTCGGGTTTTTAGGCGACAAGGCCTAAATGAGCTTAAAAAGACGGATTCCTAAGCAAAACCACGTACTTTGAAGATAAATTCACTCAGAGCCAAGATCAAGCCTCAGAACCCAAAGGAACACCCGAGCAACGAGCGGAAAAGAGGAAATTCAAGGCTTCAAGGGTGCCCGGTCGGGCACCATAGTCCACCCGCTCGGGTAAAACCTACGGGGTTTTATCCGCACACCTTGCACGACCCGGCCACGAAGGCAACGAGATCGAGTAGTCTTACCCGATCGGGCGCTACAAGGATACTCGCTCGAGCGTTAACTTACCCCAAAATTCCCCGAGAGTTTGCACGACTCGGGCCGCTCAACCACGCGATCGGGTGCTGATGCCCGATCGGGCATGAAGAAGAACACGACCGGACGCGCCTCTGCAGGACCGGGCAAAAGTGGTGCCCAAGCGGGCCGCGTATTTCGCAACAACCTAGATCTTGCATTCAAACGCCCTATTTTATAGACCAGAAGAGATCTAGAGCAAAGGGGGCGACGTACAGGGCAAGGAAAGGCTTGGAAAACATCTGGAAAGGCTCGGGAGACGTTGGAGAAGAAGAGAAGCATCAATCCTCACATCGGTAACACGATAGGGAAGGTCGAGGCATCGAGTTTCCTAGAGTCTATCATGTTTAGGATTGTGTTATCTTCGTTATCTGTATTCTCCATGAGTGAGTAGGTTCCCAACTATGGGTTAGGGATATCGGATTGTAACGGATGAACAATGATTTGCGTTAATGCTTAGATCTATCGATTTTATCTTGATTTTCGGTTCTACACTTAACTTTATCATTCTTATACTAGTGCTGCCCACTCAGTAACATAGGAATTCAGACTTTTCTGGAAGGTTAAAGGATGAATTCGGACCTGTGAAGTTGTAGGTTAAGTTCGGCTAATGAGAATCTAACCGGTCGGTTAGTCGACTTAGGAATTAGGATTGCGTTCGTAAAGCTGCCATGGTACGGGTTAATCACTGCTGGAAGGTAGGGTTGCATGTACCCATGGTTAGGAGGTTTAGGCTCGGAAAAGTCACTCCTCACCTTAGGGCATGAATTTCCCGTTGTCAAGATAAGTCGATAGGTTTATGATCTTTAGTTGCTTCATCCATACGATTCCCGGTGTCCCGAACACCCGTAGTGTTCGTCATATCCGAGTTCATCCCAACCTAGTCTCGTTGTCACCACTTAGGTTAGTTTTTAGATATTTAGGACCACACCTTCATCTATCTCCATTTGTCTTAGTTTAGTTTTATTCTTAGTTTTTGGCTGCTTTAGTCCCTAGAGATCGACCCTTGTACTACACGATCCAAATACTTGCGGTGAAGTGGTCTAGGAAAATATATAACTCGTGTTTCACCACATCATTGTGCTTCCTTTTCATTCTTAAACATGAAATCATAGTTTGACGTTCCTGAAACATACCTTAGAACTCTCTTAGCCTCTTGCAAACTCTTCTCAGTTGGTCTAGCATTGATCCTTGATGGATAGGATGGTGAGAATGCCAAATCAGGTCTTGTTGCTACAACAGACCCCCAACCATGCTTCTAAATTTGGTTGGATCAGAGAGTTCGATCCCTTCTTCTGCAGTCTTCCATTAAGGTGCTAATGAGGTACTCACACTCTTGGAGGTTTCCGTCCCAAACTTTCTCAAATAGCTTGACTAAAAAACACTCCCTCTTCCATGTAGTTCACTTCATACCCCAAGAAGTACTTCAATCTTCCCAAGTCACTCATTTCAAAAGTCTTGCTCAACTTCCCTTTCATATGATTTATAAGTGATCATTTGATCTTATACATATAAGCATATAACCAAAAACTTCATGCACTTCTCCTCCACGTACAGGGAAGCATCACAATTGCTCCATGTACACCGTTCACTTATGAAAAATGATTCAATCTTACTATACAAGGCTCGTAGAGCCTACTTCAACCCATATAGTACCTTCTTGAGTCTCAACACTATTTCCTTTGCCCTATCTATCACATATTTTGATGGTATTGTTCTTCTTACAATCATTACACCATTTATTTCCTTTAAACTTTTGCTCAGATTTCCCCTATTTTTCTTGCTGGTTTCTAGTTTGCTGCCGAGTTTCTATTCCTCTAAACTTGGCTTGGATACTCCCTCTAGGTTTTCACCATTTATATAATCTAGTCTTGACTATTGGGACTGGAAGACTATCACCAATTCTACTACTGTAAGATTGGCTAGATCCTTAATTTGTTCTATCACTCCAACATAAGGATCAAATCTCTCCTTGAGAGAACACATAATCTTGGATACAAGAGTTTCAAAAATCTTGTTTACAAAATCTTTTATGCTTTCTCTGTCTCCTTGCATTAGTGTGTAGTAACTGGCTCACAGTCTCAACAGCTTGATTATAGCTGTCTTTGGATCCCCTTGGAACCTCTCCTTAAACATATCCCATGCCTTCTTTGAGGTGTCATATATAGACAAATGTCCACTGAAGAATTTCTCTCAGAAAACATTATAAATTAACTCGAGGCTTTCTGGTCTCTTGTCTCCATTTTTTCCCATTCAGCTATCTTCTCGCCCCAGTTCTTCGATTGGTTCAATACCTATCGCAGTTATTTCTAGTATACCTTCAGTTACCACCTTCCACAAACTCTTAAATCTAAGGGTAGCATTGATTTGATTATCCAAAGTTTGTATTTCCTCCCATCAAATACTGGTATAGGTGTTTGGTTCTGGATCTCTAATCCCTCTAAACCAGATTACAATCTTCCTTGAACCTATGAGTTTTGTGTTTTACCTCGTGCTATATAACTAGTGCTTTGTGTTGATTTCTTGTGTGTGGTTGTGCTCCTATTGGCCTTGAGAACCATGAGGTTCCGATACCACTGTTGTTTCAAAGAGCTTCAATAGCCATTAGTTAAGCCATGTAGTTTAGCTCTCAACAGCTATCTTCTTCTCTTAGTTGTGCATACAAGAAAGTAAATGTGTAGTTTGTATCAATATGTATAAGAAACTCTCAAGAACGAAATTAAAGGAAACTTTTTTTGCAAAATGCTTCACAATCTCAAATTCATCTTCAAAATATTTTTAAAAATATAAGTCGAAAGACTTCAAACGAAAAAAGCATAGTCATATAAATGCTTATAGAAACAATGTTTTCTTCATTAAGACAAAAGCATGTCCATAGGACATGTCTGGAGAAGTTCTTGTCCTTGTTGGTTTTAGGAGATTCCCATTGACATCTTCTCTTCCTTGAGTCTTCCTACTCTTCCTTGTTTTCCTCATTCTTGCCTTGAATCAGACATCTTTCTCCAGCCCTTCAGTATTGATTTTGCAGCTTTATTTTCCTGTTTTGCATTCTTTACCTTTTCAGCTCCATTGTCAGCATCTAATCCTTCCTCTACATCTTGCTAAATTTTCTCATTTCCTTCATTTGTGGATGCAGACTAGGAGATAATTGGCTTCATCGGTTCTTGCATGAAGCAACCAGTTTAGTCACCTAAAGAAATCAATTTCGGCTCCATCTCTTTTCTAGTCTTTTCTATTGAGCTCCGTAGTAAGACAAATGATGATCTTAAAGCCTCTCAAGTATGCATTTTGAATGTGTAATAGAATCACATCCTTGTCCTTAATGGCTTAGGGATAATCTTGTTGAATGAAATGGTGATGGCATGAACGTCGACGAAGAAAAATATGCTAACTTTGTTTGCATCGCCTTCATGTAACAGTGAATCCATAGATGAATGGGTTGGTTCATGGTTATCTCTTCTACGTGGCCAGTGATAAGCCTGTTATCATAACCTTCATTCTTTACTCGAGTTTTGAAACAAGAAAGTAAAAGTATCTGAATAACAGTCATCCATTACAAAGATTGCAACGAATGCCCGTTATGAAGAGTGCAACAGGATGCCCATTATATGAAATGCAACGAATCACCGTTAAAGAATTGTAACGGATATCCGTTGTCCGTCCATTGGCGTGTAAAATGGTAGGAATGAAATGGATTCAACGGATACCCGTTGGCAGTATGGCGGGAACTAGCAACTGATTTCCTTTGTAAAAGGGCAAAAATTTTTTATTCCAACAGATGCTTGTTACAATTTTTAAAAATAATCAACGGGCATCCGTAGAAACTTTTACGAAAAAAATAAAAAGGTTAAAAATGTTAAAAAAAATTAAAACAATTAATTAATAAAAAAAGTTTTACAAATTGAAAACACAATTTGTATTACATAAATTTCTGTGTGAGAGAATTTGATATTTGGTTTTGAGATTGTGTTGAAAATGAATAGTTCAACGGTTAACGTCACCTCAACAGACGCAATTAATTGACATGAATGTTGGTTTTTCAATGGACATCCGTTGGAATTTCCAAAGGATTCCCAACGGCAAAGCGTGTTCCCGAGACAACGGTCAACATAATGACGGTATGTCTTCCTTCCAAAGGGCATCCGTTGGAATTTCCTTCCAATTGATGCCCGTTGAAATGCAAAACCGATGCAGTAGCCGTAGCGTAGCCATGATGACTGTTTTCAACGGACACCCGTTTCAACATACCAAGGGGTATCCGTTGGCATCTCACTACAAAAAAACTCGCAGTTTCCAACGGACGCGGCAACGGATCCGTCCGTTGGAAAAATTTACCAACGGATTGTAACGAATTTGTTGATATTTTCAATGGGCAAAAATCAATTGCAATCCGTTACAAATTTCAATGGAATTGTAACGGATAATTTTCGTTGCTATATCCGTTGAAATGTGTCGCGATTTTTAACAGAGTGTAACGGATTATCTCCGTTGGCCTTATCCGTTGGAAGATCCGTTAGAAACCGGGAAAAAATTCCAACAGACGTCCGTTGCAAATTGTAACGGATGCCCGTTAGAAATCGCAACGGATGCCCGTTGATATTGTAAATTTCGAGGTTCAACTGTCAAATTAAATTACCGCGAAGGAGCAACGGGCATCCGTTGCAATTTCCAATGGATGTCTGTTGAAATATTTACTATATATATATATCGAAATCTAGGGTTACCCTAAAGCATCAATAACAACCATCTTAATATCTATTATTGAATCCAATAGAACTTTGATGAATTGTTTCACAGCCGGGATTGGGAAAAGGATTCTTGACGATGTTACAGTTCATAAATGTTGTTTTGAATTCAATAATAGACGTAAAGATGCCGGATGTCGGTTTGAATATTTACTATTTACATCGGAACCTAGAGTTACTTCAGATCATCAATAACAAGTATCTTAATATCTAATGTCGAATCTAAAACAACCTTCATAAACTGTCTCACCGCCGGGATCGGGAAAAGGATTCCCGACGGTGATGCAATTTACGAGGGTTGTTTTTAGATTCGATAATAGACATAAAGATGCTGATTTCGGTTTTTGTTCACTACTAGACATCGAAATTCAATGAATTATAATTACAAAATCGTAATTCATAAGATCTAACTATTGTAATATGAAAAAAATAACGGATTTGTAAGCACTTTTAACGGGCATTAATCCATTGGATAAGATTTCAACGGTCATCCATTGGAATTTGCAACGGATGACCGTTACAATTTGCAACGGATGCCCGTTGAAATTGTTAATTTTGAGGCCACCGGTTTAAATAAATTCACGTGAACCTCCAACGGATGTCCGTTGGAATGTTCACTATTTAGATAATACCAAAGAGTGCATCAAACCATCAATAACAAAAACATTGTGGATGTATAGAAGAAATGATCCTGTAACCGAAGAGATTACACAAGAATTCTTACATGGATTGGAGCAATTCATGAGTTTTGCATCGATGCAGCCTTTGTGTAAAGAACGCGGGACAATGTTATGTCCATGCAAAAAATGCAAAAACATGAAGTATCGAAGTCAAGAAATTGTTTGCAAACATCTTTATAAGGTGGGTTTCGTTGAAAATTACGAAATTTGATTTTTTCACGGTGAAAATTACGGTGTTAGACATATTGTGCAAGATGCACAAGTAGAACGAAATGAAGAAGTTATTTATGAAGTATCAATGATCAATCCATATGTGGAAATGGTGTCATATGCTTTTCCTAGAGCTGTTAATGAACAAACGCATGAAGAGATGCCGAACATCGATGCACGTCGATTCCTCAACCTATTGGATTCGGCGAAACAACCTATATATGAAGGTTGTTGTGAAGGTCAGTCTCGTTTATCTTTATCTTAAAGCTTGATGAGTAGTAAAACATACTACAATGTGGCTGAAAATTGCATGGATTCATTTTGCAAAAAAATGCGAGAATATTTACTGGAAAATAATCAAGCTCCTGAGACATACTACGAAACAAAGAATGTGTTAAAAGATTTGGAAATGCAACATGAGAAAATTGATGTTTGTAGAAACAGTTGCATGTTGTTATGGAGAAATGATAAAGACTTGTTGGAATGCAAGTTTTGTGGTGCAAGCAGATTTTCGCCTAAAAAACCATCTTCACGTGAATATGTACCATACAAGAAAATGTTCTATATGCTTGTAGAAAACAGGTTGACAAGGTTATATGAATAAAAAAACCGTTGTGGCAATGAGATGGCACGCAGAACACTCAACGGTCTAATGTATAATGCAACATACATCGGATGGTAAGGCTTGGAAAGCTTTCAATGTAATATTTCCCGAGTTCGCGTATGAAACGAGAAACATCTATCTTTGCTTATGCACGGACGATTTTAGTCCCTATGGACAATCTGGAAGTCAATATTCTCTGTGGCCGGTGATTTTGTCCCCATATAATTTGCCTCCCGAGATGTGTTTGAAAAAAGAGGTAATGTTTCTGACGTTGTTGATTCCAGGACCAGAACATCCGAAGAAAAGTTTCGATGTCTTTTTGCAGCCCTTAAATCATGAATCACGACAATTGTGTAACGAAGGAATCCTTGCTTATGACGTCAGTACTAAGCAAAATTTCACATTGAAAGCGGTCTTGTTATGGACAATTAGCGATTTTCCTGCCTATGGAATGTTATCTGGATGGAGCACGCACGGAAGATTGGCATGTCCATAATGTATGGAGGATACAGATGCATTTCGACTAGTACATGGTAAGAAACCATGTTGGTTTGATTGTCATAGAAGATTTCTTCCTCATGGCCATGCTTTCCGGAAAGATAAAGAACATTTTTGGAAAAACGTGGTACAAAAAGAAGAGGCACCGTGCATGCAAAGCGGAACACAAATTTTTTAGGAAATATTGAACACAATGGGTGATTTACAAGAATCGGTTGAATGCGGTGGAGATCGTGGGCATCGTAAACCAAAAGGTCGAGGTGAATGGCATAACTGGTATAAACGTAGTATCTTTTGGGAACTATCATACTGGAAATCATTGATATTACGTCATAATTTAGATGTTATGCATATCGAGAAGAACTTTTTCGATAACATCATAAATACTGTTTTGAATGTGGCGGGGAAAACCAAGGACAACATACAATCTAGAAAAGATTTGAAGTCAATATGCCGATGACCTGAGTTGGAATTAAGCGATGGAAGGTCACCTGTCCCGGTATTCAGATTGTCTAAAAGTTTTTCCGCTTCATTCTTTGATGTCATGGAGTATTTGCCAAACAATTATCAGATGAGACAATACTCGGTGGGCCAGTTCAATTCAGATGGATGTATCCTTTCGAAAGATTTTTCTTTCATTTAAAGAAAAAAGCAAAAAAACAAAGTAGCGGTCAAAGGATCTATTGTCAAACAATACTTGCTGGAAGAAATCACATATTTCAGCACATTTTATTTCGAATCGCATATTCAAAGGAAAGAACGTCGTGCAACGGATGGTCACACAAACTATTTGTATCAATATAATCCGCAGTTTGGCACAATTTCCTGAAATCTTTACACCAATTGGACGTAAAGGAGGTAAATCCGATGAATATTTATTAACACCAGAGGAGTATAATCACATCCACACATATATACTACTAAATTGTCAAGAGTTATTACCGTTCGAAAGGTACGTAAATGGTACATATTAATTTCAATCTTTATATATATATATATTAAAATATAACGTATTTTCATTATTAAGGATATTTGTCGAAGAAGCTCTTGGTACATATCCTCATCTAAATGCAAATGAACTCACAGACATGAAAGTTCAACATTATGGCTCGTGGTTTAGAGACTACGTAAGTACTCGTATACACATCTATTTAAATTAATTGCATATAAAAGTATTAATTTGTTTTGATTATATGTATAGGTGAAATGTTCTGGTGAAAGACTTCCTACGTGGTTAAAAGATTTGGCTAATGGTCTCGCACGAAATGTCATGTGTTGGCCAATCTTGTTTACTCGCGGCTACACGTTCCACACGTACGAACACGGAAAACATAGAAGCACATACAACTATGAAGTTTGCGTTAATAGTGATATAGAGGGTGATAACTTCTACAGCAATTTACATCAAATCATACAACTGTAATATCTCTGTCTCGTTGGGTTGAAGGTGATGCTTTTTAAATGTTAGTGGTTTGACCCAACCGTAGGACGTGGAATACGAAAAAACCGTTGGGGAGGAATTCAAGTCAACCCGGCACGACAATATGGTAAGTATGATCCATTCATCACAATAGATCAAGCAGATCAAGTATGTTACGTGCAATATCCAAAAACATTGAAACGTCGAAGAGAGGAGTGGTGGGCCTTAGTAAAGATCAAGCCACGAGGGCTCATAAGCTCTGATGATAAAGAAGATGCGTTGCAACTTGATCATCCGCAGCCGATTTGTTTAATTGATACAGATCGCGAGGAGATTCATACGCGATTATGAAGACGTTGAACCAGAAGATGCTGAAGATGAAAACGACGATGAATTCAATGAACAAGCGAAGGAAGACTCGCCCATCCATGAATCTACTGAAGAAGAAATTTAAATACAATAATGTCTATTATGTGTAATAAATTTAGATGATGTGTAATGTAAATGAATTGTAACGTTCATGATAGGTAGTAATGTATATGATGTGTAATTGAAGAATCGAAATGTTTATACAATCAAAAAGGTTATGTAAACGATGTCAGATGTATTAAAACTTAGAATTATCTAATACCAACGGGCATCCGTTGAAAATTGGCAACGGATGCCCGTTGAGACACGAACTCGCCCCCGACACTTAGAAAAAATTTCTAAGTTTTCCATATTTCCAATGGGTATCCATTGCAAATTTTCTAACGGACACGCATTACCAAATTTCCAACGGGCATCCGTTGGCAATTTGTAACGGATGCCTGTTAGCAATTTTGCAACGGGCATCCGTTGAAACTTGCAACGGAAGCCCGTTGGACTAGGTAATGATGCCTACCCTAGTCTGCAGATTTTTGCAATGGATGCCCGTTGCGAGGGGAGACGAGCCGCCATTTAGCCGTCCGTTGCCTCAGGAAAACGCAATCCTAACAGGCATCCGTTGGAATTTCCAACGGATGCCCGTTGGAAAATTCGATATATATAAACCCGTTGAACAGTTATTATTTTCAACACAAATCACAAACAAAAAACTCCTCTTAGATTAACATTTCACCCATAAACACTCTAAATCCTTAGAAAAATAATGAGACCGAGACGTTTTATAGGATTAGAGGGTTTATTGGCTAGTTCCGCGGGAGCTCCTTCCCCACCGCCACCACCACCATATCGTTACTTTTGTTTGTCTTGTAGTAGGTGAGACTGTATAAGGGACGTCTATGCGGTCTCGGGGTGCTTCAAAAGGATATCATCGAGGACGCCACGACGGTACCTCCCGTAGTGCAAGAGAGTTTCACGCAACAACCAAAGTTCAGCACTGGGAGAGTGTCATCGAGTTGATGGGGCAAGGGAGGGGATCAACGTCGCAGCAAGAACCGGGTCCCGATTCAGATGCAACGCCATCTAGAGGTGATGGCGATCAGAGAGATGATATCGATCCCGCCGATTTAAACGAAATGTAATAGGATAGATTGGCGTAGTTTTAGTTTTAATGTTTTTTTTGAACAATTTAATATTTTAATTAAAAACTTTTTATTTTGAAAAATATTTTCTTTTTAAAAAAAATTTAATTTTTTATTTTTTTACAAGATTTCCAACGGATGCCCGTTGGAATTTCTCACGGGCATCCCTTGGACTCTATTACCCTCCAAATGGTAACGGACGTCCGTTGCTCTTTCCCGCCACTTTGCAACGGACATCCGTTGCTCTTTCCTGCCAATTTCCAACGGATGCCCGTTGGAAAACTAAATTCCCGCTCATTTTTCCCGCGTAAATGGCAACGGATGCCCGTTAGAAAGCTAAATTCTCGCTCATTTTCCCCGCATAAATGGCAACAGACGTCCGTTGAAAAATTGTAACAGACGCCCGTTGCACTTTTTCAACGACTGTCCGTTGCAAATATTTTCAACGGGCGTCTGTTAACA